>JAVQKI010246547.1:0-11557 GCA_036025975.1 Nematalosa erebi
GAGAGAGAGAGAGAGAGAGATAGAGAGAGAGAGAGAGAGAGAGAGAGAGAGAGAGAGAGATGATGAGGTGTTGACTAGAGGAGAGAGAGAGAGAGAGAGAATTCATTAGGTGGAGAGACAGAAAGATGAAGACATAAAAGTAGATTGAGATAGCGAGAGGAAGACAGGGAGAGAGAAAGAGGGGGAGTGGAAGAGATACTGATGAAAAGTCTGGGAGTGTAACTCAGAGAGAGCAAAATAAAATGAAGGATTGAGAGAACATACAGAGATGGATAGATACAGTAGGGAGTATTTGAAATAGAGATTTGAAAGCCAGATGTACAAAATCAAGAGATTCAGACAGATAGTGACTGTGGGTGACAGATATGGAGATAAAGAGATAGAGAGGGAGGATGTCAGAGAGACAGAGAGCTGAGGATGAGGGACTGCAGTGGAGGATGATTACAGGCTGTGGGACTGCAGCTAACCTGTCATATCCAGCTCATTGATTCACCATAAGTGAGCGCTCACACCTTGGCAGATGAGGCATGAGCCTTTCACTGAGGGAGTCTGTGACATGAATTTAGATGTGCACAGATGCCAGCACACACACACACACACACACACACACACACACACACACACATACTAACATACACACATAAACACTGGCAGGCACACCACACATGATTACACAGAGCATACTTATGTGTGCGCACTTTTTCACACTTTCTCTCAACCCATACACACATTGCATGTCTGCCTCTAATCAATTGTCTGTGTATGTGTGTGTGTTTGTTTTTTTGGTAGCACTCACCTGTCTGGGAATTGATGTGGAAGTGTCTGTCAGAGTGCAGCAGGCGGTAAGTCAGCCGGCTGTTGAGCCCGGTGTCCCGGTCGGATGCAGCGATGCGCCCGAATCCGCTTCCCACCGGCAGATTCTCCCGCACGGCCAGGAAGGCGCGTTCCTGCGAGAGCCGTGGCGGGTTGTCGTTCTCGTCCGTCACGGACACGCGCACCGTGGCGCTGCCCGTCTTCTTCAGTTGCCCCTGACCCGACGTGGCCAACACGGTCAGCAGGTACATCTCCTTGGCCTCGCGGTCAAGCGCGCTCTTAACAAACAGCCAACCGCTGTCGGGCGCGATCCCAAAGCCCACCGCGTCGCCGTCCGGATGAAGGTGATAGGCCAAGGGTGAGGAAGAGGAGGAGCCCAAGCTGAAGCCTGGTCCGGAGTCCCGGCTGAGGGCGCGGACCTGTAGGAAGCGGGTGTTGAGTGGCGTGCCCTCTCGTAGCTCTACGCGGTAGGTGAGCGTGTCGAACACGGGGCCCTGTTCGTTCTCCGCCTGCACGTGCACGACGAGCGTCATGGTAGCGCTCTGCTGGGGCGCGCCGCCATCCTTTGCCGTCACGCGTAGGTCGTGACGTGGCGCTGCCTCGTAGGACAGGCGCCCCGTGAGCCGGATCTCGCCGGTGCCGCGGTCGATGCTGAACGTGCGCTGCTGTGATGGCATCTGCCCAGCAGGTGCCACCGTGTGGAGGTCGAAGCTCAGTGCCCCGTTGGCGCCCGAGTCACGGTCTTCGGCCTGCACACGGTACACGACCGAGCCCAGATCTGTGCCCTCGGCCAGCAGCAGCGATTCAGATGACGAGGGCAGGAAGATGGGCTCGTTGTCGTTGATGTCACCCACTGTCACGCGCACCCGCGTCTGCCCAAATGCTGGCGGGTTGCCGCTGCGTGCCTGCACCTCCAGCTCCAGGACTGCCTGTGCCTCGTGGTCCAGTGGCCGGGCCGTTCTCAGAGCCCCCGACTCGGGGTTCACCGTGAAGTAGCCAGTGGGGTCTCCAGAGCTGATGGTGTACAAGATGTCCTTAGGCAGCCCTGGAGGAGCACAAGAGAGAAAAGAGGCCAAGAGAACAGAAGAGGAGGAGGAGGGGGAGAGAAGAAGAGAAGAGAATAGACAGGGAGGAGAGAAGAAGAAAGTGGGTGACAAGAGCCAGAGACACTTTAAATTTAACTCACTGCAGACTCGTTCTCAAAGAGATTTCCAGCCTGGACTGGAGGCCGGCCATTTTTTATGGAGAAGAAGAAAAAAAAAGAGAAAAAAAAAAGCTGCGTGCAGCTGCGGCTGTAAGTAATGAATGTCCAAAGTGAACTAGCTGGAAAACAAAGTGGCAAAATGGAATTTGTGATTAATGTGATTTCTAGATGAGGTGTGTACAGTGGCACCATGCCTATTTGTACAAGTGGTGTACAGAGAGGGAAAAGAATCCTTTCAGCACATTCTGATATATAATCCTCTGTGACTGATAAATGCAGCTATGTGAGGTCTGAGTCTCCCTCTGTGTGTGTGTGTGTGTGTGTGTGTGTTGGAGTGTGTGTTTGTGTGTAGCTGTGCGTGTGAGTATGCGATCAGTGTTTTTATGAATTCCCATATATGCTTGTGTATGGAAACATGGGCATGCATACTGTATGGTCAAAAAATTCTGATGGGGGGAATATATGCACAGGCATATCTAATACAGTACGTTTGTATGTTGGTTTGTGTCAAGAGAATGTACATAAAGTGTGTGTGACGACTACAGAACACAGATGAATTAAATTTGGAAGAATGAGGTCATTTTTTGTATATGTGTGTGTGTGTGTGTGTGTGTGTGTTTGTGTACGTGCGTGTGTGTGATCACCACTCACCACTCTTGCTGCTGGCCCGTACCACGCCCACCTCTGTCCCCCTCAGGGCGTCTTCGCTCACGGTGAAGTAGTACTGTGCCTGCTCAAACACAGGGGGCGCCACTAGGCCTGCAACCACGCTGATGTTGATGCGCGCGTTCACTAGAGCTGTCAGGCCGCTCCCATCTTGTGCCGTAATCTCCATCGGGATGACCGTGTTGGCTTTCCCATGCAGAGAGCGGGAGAGCGAGATGACACCTGTGTGTGTGTGTGCGTGTGTGTGGGAGAGAAAGAAAGAGAGAGAGAGAGAGAGAGAGAGAGAGAGAAAGAGAGAGAGAGAGAGAGAAAAAAAAACAATAAGGCATAGAGGACCGACATATAGGCATAGTCTTGTGTGGAATTGAGCCAGCCAACTTAAACAGACCAGTCGGGAATGAAAATCTACAAACAGTGGCCCTTTCATCTTTCATCTAAAAGGGGCAATATGAAGTCTTCAAAGGCAGGGCATGATGAGCCCCCTGGAACTCTAAGGCATGGTAACATTCACACGAGGCATTAAGCCTTCAGAGAAAGACACTGGTTAGGGGGATTTGAATAATAACCGTCTTTCATCTGTACTGGGAACAAAAGTGCAGCCACCGTAATGTCTTTAGCAGAGCGAGTGCACTCATAGTCTCCACACGGGAGAGAGCCTGGCGAGCAATTGTTGAGGTGACTCCATAAAAAAAGGGAGTTCTTTTCCACGGCAGGAGCTGTGAGAAGCGTGTTTGCTCACTTGCACGCGGGCCTGGGCCACCCACCTGTGTCTTTGTTCAGGGTGAAGAACGGCGAGCCCCCGCCCGGAACCGTGCGGTATGTCACCCGCCCGTTGATGCCGGCGTCTGGATCGCGCGCAGTCACCTTGACAACGGAGGTGCCCGGCGCGCTCTGCGTGCTCAGGCTAACAGCATACTGGAGCGGGTAGAACGTGGGCCGGTTGTCGTTGACGTCAAGCAGGTCCACACGAACATAGGCCATGGAGTTCAGTCCACCCTGGTGAATAAGGACACAGAAGCATCAGCTTTTCATTCCACACATACACTGGAATATTGCATGTCTGCGCAATTTACCACAGAATAATATGTCAGATCATGATGGATTATATAGATTACTCAGTTCAGGGTAAAAGCAATGCCTGGCGTTTAATAGACTGTCTATAAGTGCAGATTAGGAGAGACAGGGGACTGAGGTCACAAAATGTTTTCCCACAGTTCCTGAAGGCTACCACATATCATTTCCGTCCATCACATAAAATCCGAAGCCAATGTACTTAGCTTCAGCAACTCGTAACTGATATACGCCCCGCTTCCCACGCAACCAAACAAAAATTAAAATTTCCTACCGTCCTTGTACTTGTCTGATGTTCAAGGTAACAGGGGGGAGTCAACTACTGTTATGTGGAGGCCTGCCATTGAACTCTCCCACTGAACTTTCCCTGGCTTCAACTTCAGAGGCACGATGATTTGAGGGGGGAGAGCAGTACGCTCATGTCCTTCCCGATGACAATGGTAATCTGTTATAAGACTGTGTGTTTGTGTGTATGAGTAAGTGTGTGCATTTGTGTTTCTTGTGTGTGTGTGCAAGTGTGTGTATTTGTGTGTGTGTGTGTGTGTGTGTGTGTGTGTGTGTGTGTGTGTGTTTGTGTGTGTCTCTGTGTGTGTGTGTGTGTGTGAAGGAAGAACTTGAGGGAGGAGGAAAGACTGCCACTGAAGATCAGACGATCTGATTGGCTGCCACCACCCCTCTCAGCCTCCTTCACTCTGAGCAAGCCTTGCGGGGCACTATGTTCATTTTGGACAGGAGCTGGCGTGTGCAGAGCGCCAGGCCAGCTTATTAAATATTATTGCCCCGCGCTCTTTAAGGCAACGTGCGGGCTCTGATTGCTTTAGCATGACTGCAGCAATTTCCTCTGCTTTCGCCCTGGCTCTTTCAAGTCCCGCTCCGTGGGCCGAGTGAGCGAGCAAGTGAGCGAGCGAGTGAGTGTGTGAGAGGGAGCGCTTGGTGCTGCAGTGCTATATAGGGCCGCCTGGAGCCTCATTCCTCCTTTTTTACTCTCTTCTTCTTTTATGGTCCCATTAAATGTAAAGCCTTCCACTTTCGGTGGGCTGTGCCACTGTGCTTTTCTTGGGAGAGCAGCACTAGTTTATATGTTTTGTTGTTTTGTATCCTTGCAGAGGTTTTGTAAACATTTTCTTATTTTGAGTTTCTGTCACCAGCAGAGAGATGGTATTTCACAGATGTCAAAGATTGTCAAAGATTGCTTTTCTTGCCTCTGTGATGCCTGGCTGCATAAAAAAGGCTGTTCTGAAAAGACTGTTCTGAGGGGAAACTGCTTTGCTTAGCAGTGATTGATTTATCATATGGTTTTATTTATCTGTTTTAATTGTAATTTGAACTCACTGAAGCTGCTAATATCTTATCAATGCCAGTGAATGGTAGAACAGCTGTGACTTGGTGTCATGGTGTCATGTTTAATCAGTGTGAGATGAAGGCGTTGGATCCCTGCCTGGACAGGACACACTGCAAACCAGAGAGGATTTACTACTAAGATAAGGTAACTCACCCCATCCACAGCGGTGACAGTGAAGTCATAGCTGGATGGTCCTTGGTCCCTATCCAAGGCCACTGCTGTACAGATCTGGCCCGTGTCTTTGCTGATGGTAAACTGAGATGGGGCTGTGCTTCCCATTCCGGAACCCAGGGAGTATGAGATCGACCCAAAAGAACCGCCGTCGGCATCGGTCGCTGTAACCTGGACAACACAGACAAACAAGACAAGATGATTCATTAAGAGGCAACCAAGCAACTGAAGGGATAACATTTCCTGTCCAAATAACAAAATCAACTAACAAATGCTGGATTAGTGCATTTGAAAAAGCACACAGGAAAGGTTGAGACCTCCAAAGATTTGTTCAAAACGTGACCAAAATGCCTCGAAGGTATTGGCAGAATTCAGTGAATGTTTCAATGGAGCATAACAACAGTTGACACTTGTCCACTCAGCAGACTGCACCCCCAGTGCATACAGTACTGTAAGTGTCAGTGTGCCAGGTGCACCTGGAGAGCTCTCTGTGTTCCTCCTCAGCCCTGCTTATCTGTGTGGCCGAGCCAAAGACAGAGGGGTGTGTGGTTGTGTGTGTGTGTGTGGGGGGGGGGGGGGGGTGGTGGTGGGGTTAAGACAGACAGAGAGAGACAGAGAGAGAGAGAGAGAGAGAGAGAGAGAGAGAGAGAGAAGGAGAGACAGAGGAGGGAGGGAACGGAGGATGGAGGGAAATTACTTTCACAGGCCCCATAGAATGCAAAGCTGGGAGAAATGCCAAAGGGTAGGGAAGTAGGGGGAGAGTTTGTGTGTTTGTGTGTGTGTGTGTATGTCTGTGTGTGTGTATTGGGGGGTGGTGGTGCTGCCTCTTAGAGGGGTGGCGTCTGTCTGTAAATGTGACAGTGACAGGGACGGCTGTATCACAGTGTGATACCACACACACACACACACTTACACAGAACACAGAACACACACACACACACACACACACACACACACACACACACACACACACACACACACACACACAAATTATAGCTCAGCACAGTGAGGGGTGCGCTAACACCAACCCTGCTTTGCCGAATCTGGATTTAATATACGTTGTCCCAGTGGAGTTGGAGGACTTGGGTGGTTGGTGGTGGTGGTGGTGGATATTGGGCTGGGTTGCATTCGAATGCCAGAGCCCAGCCCAGGGCGGAGAGCTCCAGCACTGGAAGAGTTACTGGGTCCAACCAGTGCAAATGCACTTAACAGTCCATGCCATGCAGGGTCTACTGGTGGAACTGCCTAAAAGTGCTTGATCTCAAACACTGTGGGGCTTAACCGCATGGGTCAAATAAAAATCCCCCCCAAAACTGACCCTTTTATTCTCTGAGAAGAGCTGTGCCATGATGAAACACTGCATCATCAGAGGTAACACGAGAAGAAAAATAGAAAAACAAAAAAAAAAAAAAAAAAAAACAACTATGAACCACAGGAAATAAAACAGCCACCCTTTGGCAAATCTGTCTATAAAAAATACGATTTACCAAGCCATTCTAAAGCCATAACAAGCACAGATTTCAAAAGTATGGTTTAATTGGTAGAAATGGAGGAAACTTCATTAGTGACATCTAAAACAGCATGGCAGCATCGCCTAGGAAAGGAGGTGGATCCACTGCAGTTCAGAGTGTGGTTTGAAAACAAAAAAACACAGTTTGGCCGATAAGGGCTGTCAAAAAACCCAGGAGCTAGTAAGCTAAGAAGCTGGCACTGCTGTCAACCAGGGGAAAAAAGTGAGAAAAATAAATAAATGACAGGAGTCAGAAACCCTCACAAGCAGAAGAATGTTCTGCTTGGAAAAAAAAGAAGCTCTGAAGCTTACTGAAAATGTTTTGAGTTCCCGCAGGGGGTGAGTTGTTAATAAATTTCTGAGCTAGCGTTAGCAGTGCTCACTCTCTTTGCCTCTTCACACTGGCATGACAGAAGCTGGGTGAACCCAACCCCAGAAAGCAGCCGATGGCTTGGGGGTGAAACGTGCCATGGACAGTTAAACAGCATTTTTCAACCAAAGATCTGCCTCATGGGTAAAGGCACTTTCCATGAAGGCCTTGGGCATATAAATACAGAGTGTAAATCGGACAAAAGTCTTATGGGTCTGGGTGTAGTTGAGAGAAATGACACAATCTCTCCATGTGGTAGGCTGCTCTATGGGGAAATATTTCTGCTCCCGGGTCTGACTAGTTCATGCCTGACGCTGAAACGGTAGACTCAACGTGAGTCGAAAAACACAAGCCTGTGTCACTCTTGATTCCAGTCACCACCAGGCATAACAACGTTTATTTTTCCTCCACAAACCACCTCTATAAAGAAAAAAATAATAAATAAAAAAATAAAAAGAGAGAGAGGAAAAAAAAAACTTTTGGCACTCAGACAATAGCTGTATTAAATATTTATGATATGAAACTTAATGAAAGAGCCAAAAGCAATCTAGCACCTGAGCGCTTCAGAAAAAGCGTGCGAAGATCGAAAGCAGAAATTGCAAGTGGGTTCAGGTTTCCCTCACTCTGTGGAGCTCCCATGCACCGCTTAAGTGCAGCGGCTTTTGAAAAATCGGAGGAGGAAACCTTAGCTCATAATTTTAAAAGTGTGTTTGAAAATGTGGTGAGGCGGTAGCCATCATGCAGACTGACTGAGAGATTGTCATTTCAGTGGCTTGAGGGGCAAGAGGGAACAGTGGAAGGACACATACACACACACAAACACAGACACACATACACACACACGCAGGCACACACTGACACACAAACACACACACACAGACACACAAAATACACATACATGCACACCGAATATGCGGAGAGGGAAAGTTGAACTGCTTTCCCTCAGAGCACGGTAAAAGCAAGGGATTGAGAGATTTGGGGATGTATGCTAAGAAGACAGAGAGACTGCGGGAGCAATGGAAGGCATCTGTGGGCAGGTTCACCAGGAGTTCACCCTGGTTCCACTCCCCCCCAAGTGTTTGTTACCTTTGGAATACCAAACGAATACAATGAACAAATCACAATCACCACATATCATCTGGTTCTCCACACAGACCTGGCCCAATTCTGGACTGTCTGTCAGAACTCAATAGGGTTCACCTATAAGTTATACAAAGGGAAGCATGCCTGCATAGTTGTATACCACTATGATGAAACGTATGGACACACACTGTACATATGTGCACATATGCACACACATACACGTAAACAGACAGAGAGACAGAGAGAGAGAGAGAGAGAGAGAGAGCGAGAGAGAGAACCTGCTGAGTGAGTGACTACAAAAATATGGTACAGATCACAGTACATGTCAGGACAGTGAAATATGTGATTGTGGAATATTGTGAAGTCCCTGTAGAATGCCAGATACATATGATGGCTTCTTAACTGATAAAACAGTGCAGGTGCTATTGCTTTTTTAGCTCTGCCTCCACATCCTTCACACGGCTGTCAGTCTGATCGCTTGCAATATCCAGAAACCTCACGGCGAAAATGCACCCAGAAACAAAGTGAAGTCTGCCATCATTTTGATACGGTATAATCAGCCAAGCCACAAGCATTGACCTTCCCGTGAGTGAGGTTGACCTAAAAACAGTAGACACACAACATCAGCTGGTATTCAACAGAGGGAGTAAATCTGGCTCAAGCGAGTTGAAACTGTCACGACACTCATCGTGAGTCTCGACTGTCAGGCTGGAGGATGACGTGTATGAAGGTGATGGAAACCATGAGTGAAGCTTGGGGTTTTGGCACAGCGCTGATCTTTCCTTGTGTTTATTTAATGGGATAAGTAACAAGGACCTTGAATAATGGATGTCAACCTTGTTCAGTGTATTAAACACAACGCAGACATGCTTGCGGGTGTAAATGGCTTCGCCTGGTCTCCAACAAAGGGAAATCCATTGTGATGTGATATGTGTGTGTGTGTGTGTGTGTGTGTGGGCACGTATGAGTGTGAACACCAGTGTGAGGTAGTCTGTGCTGTGTAGACCTCAAATTAAGTGTTCATCATATGTCTAGCAATTTGGAGTAATGAATTGCATCACCAGAATATTTCCTTCGTTATTTTTCCACATCTCAAATATCTCTTAGCTGGCAAAAACAGCACTTAGAGTGAGTGGAGAAAGGGAAGAAAGTGAATAGATGAGTACTAAAGAAGTAGAAGGAATCAGCTGTTCTGCTTCTCTCCCAGCGTGTGAGTGACTGAGTGAAGGTTGATGGGGGTGAAACAGAGCCAGGGTTGTTGGCAGGAAGGTGATCGCTTTGGCCCAGGCCGTACCACGTTAAAACAAGCTGAAGGATGCCAAAGATAATTGGGGCACACTACTGCCCCCCACTCCCCCCCCCCCTTCCCCTCTCCATCCATTACTCGTCCTCGTCCTCCTCTTCCCTCTTGCTTATTTCTCTTTGACTTTCAAAGAGACTCACATAGGAGACGGGAAATTCATGGTGGAAAAGAGAGAGAATGAGAGCGAGAGAGAGGGAGGGAGGGAAAGAGAGAAGGAGCGAGAGAGTGGGAGGGAGGGAAAGAGACAGAGTGTGCCTCCGCCATCATCCTCCTGCTCTTCGTCCTCCTCGCTTAAAGAGCCGGAACGTTCCTGTGATGATCTTCGGCCGCTGGCTCGGGCCCCGTGGCTCTGAGGCTGCTGAAGAGCCGCCAGAGACGTGCAGAGCACACACACATAAACACACAAACACACACACACACACACACACACAAGGCCGTGCTCCGGGTGCCTGCTATTTATAGAATTCCATTTTTTAACAAAAAAAAAATCCTCCCCTCCTACACACAACTGACGGAAAAATAAAAACAAGATGTCTGGCTGTTGTATTAACCCACCAAACATGAAAGCTAAAATGCAATCCTCGCAAGCTGCCGAGGGCGTCCTGGGTTCTGCAGGGGAATTTGCATGGACTGTATATAATGTGTATGTAAGTATGTATATGTATGTGTGTGTGTGTGTGTGTGTGTGTGTGACCTTAAACGTTCCCGTGGCTGCTTCCAACACTCAACATGTCTTATGTTTCTCTGCTCTGGAGGACTGTTTGAGGCGTGCGGGGATTGAAGGTGTTGTGTGAGCGTATGCATGCGCGAGAGTGTGAGAGAGCTATAGGTCGGTAAAGGCAGGAGGGGATTTGAGGGAGGGTGGGGGGAGTGGGCGGTGGGTGGGGGCGGCTCTGGACTGGAGAGTGGTGGGAATGAGGAAACAGCCCATGTCTGTGCCAGCGTCGGGGGTGAAACCAAGGTGCGCCGTCTGCCGCTCGTTTGCTAGGGCGGGACTTTTTTTTTGGGTTTCGCTCACGAATGCCTAGTCAAACAAACCTGTCTCTTGCCTAGCTCGCGGCAAAACCACCCAATCAGAGCAGCCCAGCTAGGCCAAAGCAAACAGGCCGTGGATGACAGACAGTGTGCGTGTGTGTGTGTGCGCGCGTGCGTGTGTGTGTGTTGGCGTGCCAACCAGCCAATTAGGGCAAACATCAGTCAGACCTGCCTGACATACACATCCCTCGTGTGCACTTTGAAGAGGTAAATGCACGACATGAACACACACACACACACACACACACACACACAAGACCTATGCACTTGACAATGAGACGCCATCAATTTAAACAATCCCAGCACCTACGCACACTTGTGCCGAGCCTGAGCATGACTAGTCTTTTACTAAGGTCACTGCAGTGATTCTAGTTCCAGTCACGGGGACTTCTTCAAAAATAAACAAGCCGCAGCCAGGAAGACTGCGGCCGCACACTTACACAAATAACACTGACACAAGCGCGGGTCCAAACGAAACAGTTTGACCCCCTCCAAGCAGTGAAGAGGGAGCCAATGCTAAGGGATGCCCTTTTCAAGGTTTCCAGTGAACCGGAGTAATTTATGACTGAGTTTGCTGTTTCCAGAGAAAGTGTTTTTTTTTTTGTTTTTTTTATCTGTCTTGGACTATGGGTGCTCCTCAAAATGGCACATGAAATATTCTAGCTTGCGAATTCTTTTTGAATGAGGAGAAGGGAAAAACGTGAGGAACTAAGATGACCTAATGCGAGGCACTTAGACAGTGAACAGCAATAAACTGTGATCATTGGTGGCCTCTTGACACAATCAAAACACTGTCTTTCACTCTCATGGTAATAGCTCAGCAAATTCCAAGTCGATTCTGTTGTAGGTTGCAGTGAAAATAGGCCTGTGGTCACAATGTATTTAGACTCCATAACAGTGATACCAGACAGAGCTGTACAAGCATGGTTTATCATACAGCTGGTATGGATGATATCAATGTCATCAGTATGGATTTAAGGCATAGCTCA
>JAVQKI010246549.1:0-18839 GCA_036025975.1 Nematalosa erebi
CTTGCGAGAACTGCCTTTGTTCCAATAAGATCTATTAGGAAGACATGGAAGCCATGATAGATCCTTTCACATTAATACCCAGTGCATTTATTTCTGAGTACTTTATGATAGCCTAACAGTAGTCTTCTTTTTTCTGGTGAAAGTTTTCTTTTTGAAGAAAAAAAACTTGTGGAGGAAAGCCCAGGAAAGCTTGCACAGTAGGGAAGGCTCTTGTTTGGCGCCTTGGCAAGGGAATGTTCAACATTAGCATTCTCAATGAGCTAGGAATGACAGTTTTGTATGAACTGAACCAAAACGGAGCATATCTAAAATTTTGAAGTGGCCACCAGGGCCAGCAACATGTCAAAAACTGGGGTGAAAAAATCGGTTTACTGGTAATATTCTACCCTGTAATTCCCCTACCTTCCCAAAGACCACATCAATGTGTAGGAAAAATAAATACAGATCTTGTATAACCATACACATTACAGTTCAGTTGAAAGTGAGTTGTTCAGCTATTTGATGTATTACAGATATTTTGTTCAAAAATAACCAACAGATGACCATTAACTGTCTACAGATGAATCTCTCAGAGGTGTGGAATCATGGTTTCTTAACCAAAGAAATATGCCATTTGAATGACATTACAAAAAATGGGGACTGAGATACACCAAGCAGTGCGGACTAATGTGATGAAAAGAGGTGCATAATTAGAGGTTCATCTCAGAAATAAAACACGCAATGGTGGAACTACCACAGCCTTTGGAGCCATACAGAATAATGTCCACAGCAACATGAGGGCATAGCCAACACTTAAGCTTTGCAGTGTATTTGGCCAAACCTCTGCCACAAATAGCTCAGCATATGTTGTTTAAGCTACATTTCACCTTTTGAATGCATAATAAATCTGAGTGCAATATAGGCATCTCCATGCATGCCGCCTCGAGTCTCGAGGGACAACACAAACCACTTCTGTGTTCGTATAACATGAATTCCTGAACCTCACAGGAGACTCCAGTGAAGAATGTGCCTTGTATTTGTTGCATGAAATGTTACATTTTCTTGGCAAGGCCTTTTTCCAGTGCCTCTTCTTTCCTGGCACCATGCCTTGCCAGGGCCAGTCATCGTTCCTTCTGAGAAACTCACACAAAGTAATTGATTAATCCCTCCCACCCATCACGCTCACGCAAAGTCATTGTCTGTGTGGCTTGGTCATATATCCGGCTTGTTTTTGCTCAGGCAATGCCACGACAATGAGAGGGCAGATTAAAAGCAGCATGGGTCCCGAAAGGTGCAAAACCGCAACGGCTATGATTGCTCCTCTCTTTCCTCGCATTCCCCCTACCAACTATGTGGCTTACGAATGGCTGGAGGCATCTCCTTACACTCTCTCCATCAAAGTCAGTTTTCTGCTACCAATTAGGGGGAATGTGACAAAAGATCCTTTTCCCTCAGACGCAGGATGAGAGAGAAGGGCGAATTAGGAACATGTGTTGGTTGGGTGTTTAGGTGGCATCTCAGAAAACAAGCATGCTCACGGCATTACCCAAACCAGTGAAGTCTGATGCCCGCCATAATGCCAAATGTTGGCTGAAGAATTTGATTTGCACTCTGTTACCCTTACTATGTGAGTTTTTTTTAAGCTTTCTGAGAAAGTCCAAGCAATACCATCACCTCCGCATCAATTGACAATATAATGATTCAGTTTCCTTTTCTTTGTTTGACTAAAAGTTTTTTTATTTTTTAATTTTTTGTTCTGAGAGTAATGGTTCTCTCCCCAGGCCTTTACACATGGGAGCGTGGTAAGCTGTGTGGCCTCTAAACGATAAACCAGCTACAGTGTGTTTTACTTTTAAAAACACTAATGTTTCGCCTCAATTCATTTATAGATAGCTGTGACCGCAGCACAAAAATGCGACGTCAATTGAAATCTCAGAGCGCCGGCGCGACGCACGGCTGCCTCATGGCCTCTCCCAGTCAGTCAGCTCTTGATCGGGCCCCCTTCTCAGTCCCTTGATGCTGGCTGTTGTGGCTCCAAAATCTCCCTGATTGATCCAATGTTTGAGAGAATAGAGAGAAGGGAAAAAAATATAAACTTAAAGGGTGCAGTTAAGTGGCAGTGCTGTGTTTTCTGCATTGGGGAGGCTGAGGACGAGGGTGGTGGGGGGCAGGGAGGACTTACAATAATATCCTGTTTCTGACTTTGCACTTCATAACTTCATGAGAGGACTGGGCAGATCTCCATCTGGCAACTGTGGGTACAAAGCCTGGCTTTCCCACTGCACACAATAAAGCCCAAGGCTATTAATTAGATCCATTTGTCACCAGAATGCCCTAGATGGAGAGAAAGGCCATGCCATCAGGGGTTTCATGTTGTTTTGTGTTTGTGAGTGACTAATAGCAAACAAACATGGCCAACGGGGCCACAGCCAAGCCGTTGCGAGAGAAACCCGCAGTATGGTGGGGAGAATACACACTGTAATTGAGGCTAAGGAAGAGCTAGCTGCCGAAAATGGACCTGCTGCTTATCAATCAACCAGGGGACTTTGGCAAACGGAGGCAATAAGGGCGTCTGGCCAATCAGCAGCCAGATCTGTTTCCTGTTCGAGGGGCTGCCAAGCACACTTCGACACTGGCAGCAGATAGCGCCCCCACAGCTCGCGCTCACTCTGGACGTGCTGGAGGCGATGAGCAGATGCACATACGCGTGTGGGACACACACCAGCACACAGAGGCTGACACATAGCGCTCACTCACACATTCTCAGGCGACACAAGGCAAGTAAGGAAACCAGGCTGGTTTCAGCCTGCCAAAAGATAAGGGTCTTTTGAGAAGCAGTAGCCAATTTATGGCAAACGTAAATAACATACCGTACTACCAGACAGCATGATTTTGCTGATGAACTTAGAGGAGCTGTTAAGACGTCATAAAGAATAATTTCAAAAGATTAGAAAAATTTACCAAAAAGAAAGACACATAAAAAAAAAAAAACCACAAATTGATTCATATTTACCTTCCTTCCAGCCTTATTATTGTGCAGATTCATCAGCCTCCGGGCATTATTTTTTAATTCACGGGCGTCCACAAAGCGTCGTGAGAAGTCGATGCCATACTTGATGTCTGCTGAGCAGCCACCCCACTTCCAGCCCTCCTCCTGGTTATAGTAGCCCTGTTTCTCCCGGTCGCAGCCGCAGTGACTCAGGTTGCCCTGGCTGCAGGCCGCAGTGATGGCGTGGGCCACGCCGGCCGCCGTGATGGCATAGGTGAACGCCGCCTCCCTACTGCCTGGGGGGAAAGACAACACAGGCCATGAGATGCCATGAAATGGAGGTATGTGTTTGGTTTGATGGCTCCTAACGTGTGTGAATATACCCCAGTGCAAAGAAAATGCTGAAAACTGTTAATTGGCTGTATGGATTTGTACAGGGTAAGGGTTATAATAACCTAGACTAAAATACATTAGTTAGCTCTTTACATAATAATCACATAGAGCGAGATGAACATGCATGAAATTAATCTGTTCAGTAACATGAGTGCACAAATCAGCATTAGCATTTCCTCTGTAAAAATGTATTCTATGCAAAGTTTTTTTGGTTTGTGGTAATTAATTCAGGCAGCCGTGAGCAATGAGGTAGTTTTAGTCATACTTTATTAAATCTGTGATCAAGGATATCAAAAACTAAAATCCATTAGAAATGCATCCATCACATGAGTCACTTAAGGGAGTCCCAGCCTTCCCAGTACAGGGTGAATGCATTGTGAGCCTGTCTCAGCCTCTCCTCCCGCTGCACCTTGCTGAAATTACAGCGTGGCCACGGCGCCGACCACAAAGTCCTTAAACACAGCCTGCAAATGTGCTGTGCTGTGATTTCCTAGCGGGAGAGAACTATTGTAGGTGCTGTCCAAAGTGCTGAATTCCTCTCGGTGAGAGCACCTTGCATGTGGGCCGCAGTGTGTGGAGCGGCTCAAGGTCTGTCAGGCGTCTCTCCGAGCCAGTCAGCCAGATTTCCTAGTGCAAGACAGGTCCAAAGGTCCCTTTGCTTTGGGATGCGATAAGCTCCAGGACTTTCTGTTGAGGAGGTTCAACAGTAGGGCTCCTGCTGCTGCTGTTGTTGTGGTTATTTTTAACTCCAGTGTCTCCTGTGGTCTGGTGGCATGCTGGCTTTCAGGCTTCCACTTTGGGAGAGGTGACCCAGGTACTCTTTGAGCCATTGCTAATACAAGCTAAGAGCTTTTGCAATACATGAATATCTCTGCTGCTTGCTTCCAGGTTGGTCCTGTCACCAGTTAGTGCACATTGGGAATGAGGGCTTTATTGAGAATTACCTTGCTGTGACTAAGTCTAAGTTACGGCTTACAGATGACTGCTAAACTCCTGATGGATGAGGTTTGAGTGCTTTTGAAGTCAGTCAAACACACAGCTGGATTTACTACAATGTAAAATTAGTATTACTCCAAGTTTTATTTTATTTACAGCATTTCCATATGTGTATATGTAATGCCATCTGGGATACTGCTGATGTGTTCCAAGTGCGAAAACAGAGAGCTGTCTATCTATGTGGGATGTGTTTTTTTATTAATATTTTTTGCACAAGGACATTGCCGACTTGAAAAAAGTATGTATTTTGGACGATTTCATCTTAAACAGATCAAAACAAAAAACTTTAATGCTCATGACATCTTAAGTCTCTCATGGGCAGCGATCAGTACTAACACACATTGTCCCAGAAAATGTCACCTTTAAAAGACACTAAAGTTTGTGGTCAGTGAAAATCAGGGCTGGTAATCCAAGCTGGAGGCTCGCCCGGGTATGACTTCTGTGGCTGATGCCCTCTCCACTGGCTCTTGGGCACTGACTCACAACTGCTCGCCATTCTGGTTACCATGAGCACTGAGCCTCGCCAGCTTGTGGTAATTTTCAGTAACCCCACCACCACCACCACCTCCCCACCTACACCGCCCCCCAACACCACCACCCCACACACAAATACATACGCGGTGCCAGCGTAATGGTAAAAACAGCATTGGGGCTGTTTCCAAGGAACAGGGTGGTTCCCTGTGCCATAGATGCATGTGTGTGTGTGTGCGTGCGTTGCTCTACGAGGCCCGTCCAGCCCCAAAGCCCCAGCCCCAGCCCCTGATCCGCTACTCATGGGGGGAGAAGCGGCTTGGTGCTCCGATTGGTTGTCACCCCCTGTTGGGTCTGGAACAGCTGAGTCTGGTAATGAGAGCAAATTACTGTACCGCAGTCACAGAGAAGGGCCTGCTTTATGCTTGTGCAATGATCCCAGCTAGCCCTTTGTGTGCCTCTGTGGAGGAGCTGGCTTTGCTTGATCCACCCTTTCGCCATTACGCGTGTCTCACGAGCAAGGAGACACTGAGAACCCCCCCCCCACATACCCCCCACACCCCATTTCCTATTTAAGACTTTTATTAGCTCCTCTGTACTTTGACACAGTTCTGACAAATGCTTAGCATGGCCTTAGAGGGGGAGTGAAGGTGTAGCAAATCTCATGGACTACATATCAGGAGGTCAGTGATGGAGAGATAATTGCAACTTCGAAGTGTAAGTTGAAAGGGGAACAGGAAGGACTGTTTGGTAACTGCTAGGATGGAGGAGGACAGCGAGGGGTATTACATGTGGCTGTGAGTGGCCTTCTCCTAAAAGGCTCTAACTGTTGCTCTGTTATTTAGGGCTGATGGTAGTGCTGGCAGCTTTATAATGGAGAAGACGTTCAGTCAAAAAGGCACTGAATGTGGTTACATCACAAAATGGAGGCTCTTTACTAAAGTGTGGTAGATACAGCCTTTCACCAGCTTAGCACAAATGCAAAGATGCAACACAGTTTCAAGTGGCACAGAAAGTTGTACAGAATCGCGGTCCAAAGTGGTGCGACTGTACCGCACTTCTACGGGTGTCCTGAGGTAGCTTTCGCTTGCTCTACAGGCATGTGGTTCACAAAATGCTGAAGTGAAAAAAGAAAAACCTGAAGAAGCCAGCCCCAAAGTCCTGACAGGATTCCAAAAGGAACCACCCTGGGATAGCCTTGTACGCTGCCAGTGGAAAATTGGACTGACCAGAAAAACCTCAATGAACTTGGAAAGGTCTAGGGAGAAGAATAGGGGAATATTAAACCAGATGTCTAATGGAGTTTAGTGGCAAGTGTCTGTGACAGTGTCCAAGATGGGGAAGAAGGAGAGGCATCAGTGCTACATAAAGAGAAAGCTCTCCCCACTTCCCTCCCATCCCCAGACCTCTTCTCTCTCTCCCTGAGTCACTCACTCACACGCACACTCTCTCTCCCTTCTTAGTCCTCTCTTGGTAGTCAGACATGACCCCACAGACCAGGGCAGCTTGCAGTCGCACATCAGCTGACTGCTCTGGTCTTTGTGCTGTCCGTGACGCTATCTGGCGGGCGTTAAAAAAAAAAAAAAAAAGGGGGGGAAGCACACATTTCTGGATGCGGTGTCCCCAGCTTTGACACTGTGTGTTTAGAGAGGAGGCTGGCAGACCACTAAACAAATCTCTTGTGACACAGCACAGAGAGATTTACAACCTGAGAGAGAGAGAGAGAGAGAAAGAGCACGAGAGAGAGAGAGAGAAAGAGAGCGAGAGAGGAACAAGCAGTGCTTCCGTCCTCAGCACTCCTGCTGAACTCTGTGCCTCCCATCTCCCTCGGCCACTGGGGCTCATTCGCACCGCCAGCAACGGCAAACAGACCAGCAGCTTAAGGACATGGAAGCCAGCGTGGAAACCACTCGTGCAAACTGTCCCTGCTGTCAGTGGAGGTAAATGGGGGGCTTCAACCCCCTAGCATGGTTTCCTACCAGTGTAGTCTGAGATACTGTAGCTTAGCTGCTATTATTCTGGTGCTGACTGCACCATGAGTGCCAATAAATTACTCTGTTTCTCACCCCATTTTCACACACACGGTTTAGTTCACACAGAAAAAATGAGAGAGAAAGTAAGAAGGAGAGAGAGAGAGCGAGAGACAGAGAGAGAGAGAGATGTATTACTCACACATGAGGTTTCACACAGAAAATGGCAAATTACATTAAGTGGCTAGAAAGTGGTTAGCATCTGTTGGTAAATGTTATGCCTCTTAACCATGGTTTTGTCATCATTGTTAACTGGCAAGATTAGCTGTGGTCGGTTAAATGCTCTTACTGATGCTACTACAGCTGTTTTCCAAAGCATGACAACAAGTGTTGACGGCAAATGTTAGGGGGGCCACAGCACTTTCCTCAATGCTTGTTTCTCCATCAACATGTCTTTAGTATGTTATGATGGAATAGATGACCAATGCTCTCGGCTTGCAGCATGGTGGCCTGAGTCACTGATTTATTCTAACATTCAGGATGATGTCATGAACACACACATAAACACACAAACACACACACACCCAAGTGGCAGGGTAAACTTCTTGTCTCTTAGAAAGTACTGGTGGAAAAAACTCTTTTTAAAAGTAAGGGCGCTTGGTACAGTACATAAGAGCCATCGTTGAACAGAAACCACTTAGAGCCTGGAGCATTTAGTGTCCGCCTGGATGTGTTGGTTAACAGAAGGGTCGAGGAGTTACATTAAGCATGTCAGAAAAAGCAACATAAGTTGTTTGATTAAAAAAAAGATTTGAAACATATCCTTTCTTATGGTATGTGTCAGAATCCATGTGTCTAAACATATTGATTTGTTTATTCATATACAAGTTACTATCACTTAATATTTGCTTTCAGTAGTTCTCTGTATATGAAACACAATGTAGCACATCAGCCAGCAGCAGTGTGTCTTCTGCCAATTAAGTAAGAAAGAATGCTGACATGTTTTTTAATGTCATCACATAATATGAAAGAAAAAAAGTGGCATCTGCTGGTGGCCCTGTGGTGCTGCAGCTGAGGGGTGAGGGGGATTCCAAAAAACATCAGGGGCAAGCTACCCTCACAGGCACCATTCTGCTCCAGCAGCACCCAACCCTTGTCTGGGGTCAAATCTGCCTATTGCATCTTACAGTACATGTCTGCTCCCACTGAGAGGAGAAGCAAACTTGACTTCAACTTCAACTGCTTTAAGTGCCCCAGGTCAAAACCACAGTCTCTGCTCTGAGGATAAATTCGCTGTTATATTTTGTGCCATAGCCAAACGTCTGAAACATGAAAATGTGACTTGTCTGCTATTGCAGCTGCGGATAAGTGACATGGGCTCCAGATAGAGTAGAGTATTGCAGCATTAGCTGAACGTACTCTAAAAACAGTGCTGCCTGCCGTGTTAGTCCTCCATACCCTGTCTCTAGGGCCCCATCAAGAGAAAAAAAACCCTGCTTTGTATATCAGTCGCAGAGAGAGCTGACTAATGCGTTCTGTCCTACTGTTTTCCGTTCCGCTTTATGTACCGTTGCTATGAACATATGCTGCGAGCAAATTATAGACAAAGTTGTGGTACATGAGGTTTGCAGCTAGAGGAATTAGTACGGCTGTGTTCCTGGTCAATAAAATAATATTGTTTTACCAGAACTGCATATTTGCTGCAATCACATTGTAAAACTGTGTGAATATGTGTGCATGTAAGCCATGTGCCCATGCATGAACAGAGAGAGTATGAGTGTGTGCATTTGTGTGTCTGTCGTGTCTAACATGTTTGTCTTTCACATACACTGTGGGCTGACAATGAAAGGTAAAGGGTTTGGTGACATAATGGAAAGTCTCTCTTGACCTCATCAGATGGGACAGAAACCTGTTATTAAGGCTAAAAGCTCACTGCAAACCTGTTGCCTCGAAACCCCTCATTACACGTCTGTGTTTGAACGGGTGCTCACTGATCTTGCTCTCTCTCTTTTTCCCTCTGCCACCAGTCAAACAGGTAGCTGCCTTTGCATGTGCCTCCTGTGACAATGGCCTGTGAGGACCTTTATTTGATATGAAAAGAAACTAAGTGCTGCAAGCCATTAGCTTTTCCAGGCCGTTTCACTCCAGAGCACACATTTGACCAGGGCAAGAGTTCATCTGAGGTCACCGGTGGGGCTTTAATTTTCAGATGTTGTTGATTGTACCACTGTTGCAGACACAGGGTTTCTACTTCCTACACAGAAGAGCAAATTGTATCCAGAATAACCCCTGGAAAAAAAATATATAGCTTAAACATTTTACCAACCCCAAAGTTACACATTCCACTATCCATAGCTCTAGGACCTTTACCACAGATATCTGATTGTTCCCATGGTGGGCCATTAAAATGCAAAAGCCAGGATTTCCATAGCATCCAACAGTGTAGATAAGGGTTAAAGATCACCACAGATTCCAAGCATCAAGCAGCGTCTCACTTCCATTTCCCCCCCTCCCCTTGTTTCTCCCCTGCCCTTATCGGCACTGACGTTGTGATGGTAGGCACTTATGAATGTCCGATTCCGCGCTCGGCACAGTGAATACAGTTGGCGATCTGATTGTGTGGGACAAAGAGTGCTTTGAGGTGGTGATGATCCTCTCACATCCTGTTCCCTCGCCTCCGCAGCCAGACGCAGATCAGAGGCGATAAACAGTGCGCCGTGCGGAACAGGCCGGCTGGCCGGCCAGTCGACCGGCTAGCACAGCGCAGCGTGGCCCAACCTAGGCAAGCCGCAGCCCCAGCCCAGCTCAGCCTAGCGTGGGCCTCCTCTTGGGGCTGGGGGGCAGCCAGGGACAAGCCCACTCATCCGCTGTCCGCCCCACTGGCCACCCAGCCTCGTCAGCAGGCCCCCACCCTGTCTGTCTGAGGGCCAGACAAGAAACACATGCAGGCACTAACACATACACACTCACACACACATACACATACACACACACAAGGAGACACATATACACAAACCTAAATACACTCAAGCACATGCACAGTTCCTACACAAACACACAGCCCACATATGAATTTCATACATGCAGACAAATGCGTATATACTGTACAAACATGCACACACAAACACACATAACTCAAACACACACATACGCAAACACAAATTTGCAGTCACACCAACATAAACTTTATGCTCGAATGAAATCATTTCTCACTTCACTATTCCCCTTCCTATCTTCCAGTTTTTCTATGGTTTGCTTTCCCACAGGACACTCCATACCTGATAAGCCCTTAGGAGGTCACGGATCCCACGTGTTTCCGTGCCTCTGTATGTATCTCAGTCTGTTCGCTCTGGCTCCAGCAAGGGGAGGGAGGCGATGGAGGACTGGGTCTACCCACATGATGATAAGTCTAAAATAGCCTTTTATACAGCACCACTCTTGCATAGCGCGGCGGTAGATACGCATCATTTCCAAAGGGTTTTCCTCATGAATTACTTGGCGGCGTGAGGCTCCTCCATTTTGTGCAAGTGGCTCATCACATTGCATGGTTTTGTTGGAGGGTTGCACCGAGTGCAAATTGTCATGCTAATGGGTGGGCAAGAGAGAGGGAGGTCCTTTATGCAAGCCCTTAGTTGCAAGGAAGGTGTGAGCCACTTTTCCGTGCAAATTCGCCGTCATCTTATGCATTCTTCTCAGACAACAACAATAACATAAGGGCATGTGGAGAGATGCATTCCTTAACATTCTGTTGAGCTGGCCAGATCCCTGGGATAACACTTGGCTTTGGCACTGAATTTATGAGGTACTAGATGCTTGTGCAATGAGAGGCACACCAAATCATTACTTTAGCAAGAATTTAATTACTGAGTCTGACTATCTCTGCTCTGCTCAAAGAAGAAATATGTAGTTCTGAAAAATTCACCAGACACACACACGCACACACTAAAATAGGGAGGGGGACCACCACCCTGCATAAACTTTGACTCCTCACATTCACTCTTGACTAATTTACTGTACTTAGTTTAATGGGACGTTTTCGTTTCATTCGCAGGCTCAACAAATGGCAGCTGGGGCTGCGGAACACTTTGTGTTTTCATCTTTAGGAGCAAACGAGCTTTTCTTTTCCGAAGGTTGACATTCAAGGAAAGATGTTTCCCATCTCATTTGATGTTCCGCTTTTAATGTCTACATCAAAATTGCAGTGAAAAGAAAGTGGGGGTGTGCTGAAAACATACAGATGGTTAAAATTAATATTTCAAAATGCATTTCCTTTAAATTAGTTGACTTGGAAAAAACATACAATACATGCATAAATTAAACCACATGTGTGTGATTTTCGGCATGACGGAGCATTTAGATATAACGTTAGCTTTCAGGGGATAGTAATTTGCAATTAAGTTCAGATTTGACAAAACTATTGCATTTGCATTCCTAAAGGATATAATTTCACCGCACGTTAAGAGAGACTGATTCAAGAAAATGAAGGAAACTCATCCATTGATCCATCCAATTTGGAAAATTTGGGTTCTTTTTTTGCATTGTCAACTTAAGGAACATCAGAAACATCGTCATAATTCAAGTGACAGCCACCAAAGGCAGGGTGGGTTTGCAATGAGAGAAATAAACAACTACTTCACAGCATCACATTGCAGTTGGAGCCTTCACTTTTAATGATGCACATTCATCAATATTTAACAATTACAATCTGTTTAACAATGCAGTCAGACTTTATCCATGCCATATTGGACTCATTTAAGAAGTAATCATGAATTGGGAAAAGAATTTGAATTGTGTCTGAATGTGTCTGCATGATTCTTTTGTCAGATTTTCACCTAGTACAGGCAATCCCGATATTCAGTAGCCGATCTTCAAAAAGTAAGGTACAACAATAGTAGCCGAACTGTTTTAAAAGTCATCCATTAGGCAGCGTTCTCAAGGAATGACAATACCATGGAAAATAAATATAGCAGATCCAACCAAGCGTCTCAGGCACTCTGAGC
Source organism: Nematalosa erebi (assembly GCA_036025975.1). Taxonomy (NCBI): domain Eukaryota; kingdom Metazoa; phylum Chordata; class Actinopteri; order Clupeiformes; family Clupeidae; genus Nematalosa; species Nematalosa erebi. The sequence continues at coordinate 11,799 of JAVQKI010246549.1, forward strand.
ATTCACCACAATGTTTATGGGGAAACCGACAAAACCATCTAAAATGATCTTGATTTGATCAATTTCTGCTGCGGCTTTGATATTAACATTCAGTCAGATGCAAAGAGTGCTGATGTTCTTTTTTTTCCCACCGAGTGTCTCGATACGCAAACAAATGGGCAGTGAAATATAATCGCTCCAGGAAATGAGCAGAAACAAAGAGATAGAGATGTAAATCAGCGCCCTCGCAATCAAGATAAATAATTCCCACGAATGGATTCCCAAGCACTAGAGAGGCTTCCAAAGTCCAAAAAAAGAGAGATGCTGGAAACAAGAACACACTAATCTGTCCACCTAACTATAAACTAGATTTACTCTTCTGTGTTTGGTAGGTGAAAGTGAGGTTGAATAATAGTCTGCATACTTTGCATTTCCAGGCAAACCCTCTTATCGATGATTCATTGTTTGCACTTGAGATGCTTTTTTTTCCTCTATTGAACATGCAGTCAGTCATGGAAGTTAAGAACACAACCTGCAGGGTAAGATTTGAGTTCACAAATCCAATCAAACTTTGTACGGCAACACAGCCCTGACAGTGTGTGGTTCAGTTCACTTCATTCTTCTCACTGTTTCCCCTGATCAAGTGTGTGCTTGTCTGCGACCCTTTCCCTCAGGTGGCTTGAACTGAACCTGATGACTTATGCATCCTTTATCTGATGAGACATTTGTTTAGCCCTCACGCAGCCAGCTCTGCTGGAAGAAGGGGGAGTCAACTAACTTTAGCGAGCGGGTCGGATGATATAAATGCTGTGCCATTCATCATTGACACCACCATAGCCCTGCAAGTGAGCAAAAGGAGAGGGGAGTCTCTGTGCTGGGCTCTACTCTGCTTTATTGCTCTCGGCCCCATGGTCCAGCTGGGGAGTTGGGCAGTCTACGGGGATGCAAGGACTTGAGTGTGTTTCTTATGGTCGCCGTGCCGTGGAGCGCTCTCCCCACTTTTAGGCAAACACCCCCCGCCCCTCCAAGCTATAACTCACCCTGCCTGTCCAGACCAGGACTGAGCCAAATACATGGGCGTTGCGTGCACACACACACACACTTACACACACACACATACTCACAAAGGAGGAGGATAACAGAGGAAGCAAAGCTGCTTGATAGCTCATGGACGAAAAAAATAATTTTCATATTAAATATAATAGAGTGTGGACATGTACTGTATTGGTGGTTGGGCTTATTCTCCAAAACTAGAGACGTTACAGTACCTGAGAAACTGCTATAGCAGCTACAACTTGAACTACAATCCAGTCTTGTAATAGGTTACTTGACCTTCTCCAAACACTGAGTGATAGATAATAAGTAATAAGCAGGTTTGCAAAGACAGTATTAGTAAGAGCTGATGCAGCCCTGGTCATAAATATTACTTTTGCACCCATCTTCCCTGCTGCATCCTCCTGTGCACTGGGAAAGGTCTGACCAGGCTAAATAGTTCCCTTAGGTAATTAAACCCTTTTCACGAAAACATATGAAACGCCATAAAGACAAGCCAGTTAACAAAACGTATCTGAAGTGAGGTCATTTTTCATGTTGTAGATGGTTTACCATACCTTTTGGAAAAGTAGTCAAGTTATATTTACATAAACAGCATAGCTAAGGTTTTGTCCAAGTTTTTTTTTTTCCTGACACAAAACTTTACTGAAAATGTCCTAGGAACTTTTCTTTTCATTTAATCCTTTGTGTACATGGCTTTAACAGTCTGGCACAGGCCATGACAACTGCCGTTTCTTTTGAAGTCTGGGAACCATCAAGTCTTTGGTGACTCGTCAGTGCAAGGTTGCTTAACTAAGGCATGCTACAATACAAATTACATAACGCATTCTCTAGGCAACAAGCCCTCCTAGTCTTTCCTATGTTTGAAGTAAGAATAAATATGTTGGACTACTCTCAAGTCACTCTAGATAAGGCCATTTTTTTAAGCCTCATGAGCAGCCACGTCATCACACGACTTGGGCCATCAACTGAGATAACTTACAGGATGATATTGCCATTTTTGCAACTGAAATCCTGCTTTTGTATCAATAGTGAAGATTAAGAAAGATTTGGTAACTGTTGTAGTCTTTCGGTGACAAATTATTCTCAGAATGAACCTTAAAAAACATTTATAACACAGTGAATTCTCACTATGTTATTGCTAGACATTAACAGCACTACTCTGTCCCTCCTTTCTTAGACAGGCATCTGAATTTGGTTGCCTTCTTTCAGCCTTTCTGTGCCAACCTGTCATTTCAAACTAGATGCAAAAGCCAACCATCCCTCTGCACAACAGTTGAAACTTGCTGAGGGATACCACCATAATGAAGAGAACTAGTCCTGCTTGCTCATCCACTCAACATTTACTCAGGAGGCATTGCCAGTATTGGGGCATGCAGCACTTGCCAGAAGCGCCCTCTGCTTAGGGCGATTTTTCTCCTTCTGAAACAGAATCCTTGAATTAAGATTTTTTTTGCTAAATCTGAGGGCTCAGTAGTACTCAATAACCCAACTATTAATGTGTACCTTCCTGGAAAGCCAATGGTAATACCACTGAAGCTGTCCAAACTGACCAACTCCGGCCAAATACAGGCAGCGCGGAGAGAAGGCATTAGCCTTGTGGTTCCTTGATCTTTAACTCTTGAAAAACAGTGGAATCTCTATGCCAATCCAAAGCTAAGACTGGATCACTGGGAAGAGAAAAGGTTTAGTGGTCATAATTTGGGGGATTGACATGAAAAGCTGACTGAACGCATAGATTGGTAAGTTGCTTTTTTCTCTTTCTCTCGCAGTTGATTATGTGGGCATTCGAAGATTCTGGAACCAATTCGAGCATTTATCTCAAAAGTGCAATCAATTCCTTGCACTGGAAACCAATACCTTCCAAAGGATGGGATTACACGTTTGATTCTATTGAATCAACACATCTCTACATAGTACACACTCGAAATGAAGTACACAAAGTAGTTATGCTTGAACTCATGCATAACCAAGCCTGCCACACCCACCAGCCCTAGGGAATCCTGTTCACAGTAAGGTGTCCATTGAAACCACTAAATGCAGCAGTTTTTCCACATCCCAAAACTGGAAGTTGGGAAGTAATAGCTGTGGTTAATGTGGTTGTTCAAGAGTGCCTTATGGGACATTAAATATCATTGTCAGTACCCCTCTGCAATATTTGTCCACCCGTCATGGCTTTCATTTCCACCTGACGATGCAGTCAAGTGAAGAGGATCAACAGAGATGCAAACAGCAAACAGCAGAGGTAACCTCAGGAACAAATGACCCAAAAATGTCTTGATGGTGATGTGCAGCAAAGCATTATGACCTAGAATAACAGTGTAGATTTGTATTGCAGATGTGGTCCTTGAATTGTTGGAAAACTTACAAGAGTTAATGCCATTTAACTGTCCAGACAAAAGTCAATAGCTACAACTTAAATGTTGCTATTGTACACATACCATCAAAATGCTTTTCACAACTGCTAAGAGGTGAAAGGCTATCCATTATTCCTGGCAGTCCATAACTAAGATGATGGTAATAATCTCACCATTTAGAAGGAGCACACATTTCTGGAAATACATGAGACACTAGTATGACACAATGTCTCTGAGACACAATGAAGGAAAAAAAAATTAACATCAAAGTTTCACTGCAAAAATGCCAAACGGGCTAATGCATTCTGAGTCTCTGGGTTTGTGTCAGACCTCTCTAAAATGGATGATTGTTAACAGTGCCTTTGGATTAAACAATACTCAAACCACACTTAAAAAGCTATACGACATTTCTAAATGAAGGGAAATGTGTAAAACTTGTGTGTAAAAAGTGAAAGTTGTCTACAGAACCGTATTATGAACAAAAGAAAGGCGAAATGTAAATGTTGCTCTGGTTGTAGATCATTTTGACTGTACCCCAAAACACACACTCTCTCTCTGTGAGTCTCTCCTCATCTCTCTCTTTCACACGCCACGGACACACACACACACACACACACACACACACACACACACACACACACACACATACACATACACACACTCAGAGAGAGAGAGAGAGAGAGACACTCATACAAAGATCAGGCTTGGACATAACCATAAGATTAACAACAGATGTGTATGTCTGTTTTAGTTCAACAAAGCTCTGAAATAATACCATTAGCTGTCCCCTGATTTGCAATATCATTTTACATCCATCTTTTTTCTTCATTTAACTTAAGGGTTTTGGTTGCTATTCCATGCATTTGGTGCAGCCAGCAATGTCAGGAATGGGTTTAACCATGAACTGAACTCAAATATTAAGTCAACAACTTATAGTTATAAAATAAAATGGTGAGAAATATTTTAAATAATTACGAGAAGGCATTTGTTTGACATGGACCTGTTTCATCCGCCAGCCCTATACATAGTAATATATGACTGGAACAATAACGAATGTGGTTGGACTTTGTGCCATTGGTTAAAGCATTACTGTGGATTGTCTGACACCATGGTTTAGCTTATGGTGTCCCATATGGTTGAGAGACATAGACTAATTTCAACCCAAACTAAAAATGTTTTAAAACACCTCTGTCATCCACTGCTGTGGAAAAAACAGTCTGTAGCAAGTAACAGTGAAAACATGTCCATATTTAAAAGGGGTCATAATTCAAGGCTCATATATGTACTGTACACTGAAGAATATCTCCACAGTGATAAACAAAGAAAGGACCACACAATGGACCCATGAGTGCAGACTGACCTACTCGAAGCTCCTGCCCAAAGACGGTCCGCTCCCCAAGAGCCGAGCAGTTCCAGCGACCATAGCGGAACTGGTACTGACACTCATTGATGCCCATCTGCGCACCCTCCCCAATGACGATGATGGCGTCTGGGCGGCTCTGGCAGATGGCCCGCTGGCGCGGGGCCAGCCCAGGGATCTTATTGCAGATGATATTGGCACCCAGGGCAACCACAGAGGAAAGGGCCCTGCAAGGGAGAGACAGGCACATGCAAAAGAAAAATAGAAGAAGTTAGGGCCTGGGAAGCAGACTGACTTGACACATCCTGCCAAGGATTAGCATTTATTAGTCCATTCACAGCTCATCAGAGGGCGGTATTGGCTAACGGGCCTCCAGCACGAAAACTGAAAAAAAAAAAAGGATGTGGCAGCGCCAGGGCAAATACAGAGGGAAATTATATTTTGTTTATTTGCTTACTGACAAGCCCTTCCCCGCACTGGTTTGGCATGTAATCCCTTAAAAATGAGCTGAGGTTTTTGTATTAATTGTTAGGTAACATTGCTCGAATTGTTTCCAGGCATGAGCAGAATCGAGAAATACTGGGTGCAGATATGCCAGTTGTAACAATTACGAACAATCACGTTCGTATGTTGTCGCACAGCTCTGTGAAGGAATGACACAAAAAAACACTGTCCCTTATCATTTCAGATTCATGTTGGGTTTGGTGCACATGTGTAATATAGAGCCTTCCTGAAATTCAATGATCTGAAATTGTGGAGAGAAGCTCTCACGCTATTTCATCTTCTGGAAGAGGAAAGATGGGAATCTGCAGGGGAGAGAGCAGATCTCCTCATCGGTCACCACATCACTGGTAATGTTTGACCAAATGCCCTCCCAGTGCAGTCACCTCTGCATCTGATCACTGCTTTTTTTAACTGATAGGATTATGACTGCTACAAAACCTTTGTTTGGTTCAAATAATCATCAGTGTTTAGAACAATATATATGTGTAAATCTACATATATATATATAAACAGACTTTTCAGCAAACAGACTCACTGTTTATGGCCGACCAAACCCTGCAGATACATACTTTTCAAACGGGCCAGAGACAAGGAGCCATAAAAGAGCATGGAGGCAGATGCCAGCTTTGATGTATGACGTAGGCCTCTGAGGGTTCCACCGCAAGCAGGGCAGGCTGATACAAGCAAGCTGTGTGTCAGCGAAAATGTGAGGGACTGAGTGAACTGCATGGTGTGCATGCAGCCCCCCTAACCCCACCACCCACTGATCATCCCAACCACCCACCCATCCCCAACATAAAAAAATATCATAGAGTAAAAACATGCTCCCCCAAAGTAAAAGGAACAAAAGGGATACATGTTGATTGGAAACTGGATATGGCAAGCCATGTTCCCTCTATTTTTTTGTTGATTAACTGTTTCCACAAAGGCACCAAAATAACTTTTGAATACAAAACCACATGCTCAAATGAAAGTATAACTGAAACAAGGCATATATCTGTAACACTACATTTAAGACCCATTCTTTGGTCTGCAGCTCAACTTCCCCTCTCCATTAATGCAGCATGGAGTTCTTTCATGAGCTACTAACGGGCAAATATCTTCCACAGACACAGCTTTGCTAAGAATGTTGAATTAGTTGGTAACACTTGTGTCTTCCCGTCTCCCAATTAAAACAGTTCCTTTAACCAGGAGGGAGGGGGGTTGCATCAATTTGTGTTCAGAGTGTCTTAAATAGTCCTTAAACTCATCAAGACTGAAAAAGACACATTTACCTGGAAAAAATTAACAGCATATAAAAACATGTAAGGTATTTAGAACTATATTACATCCCTTATCTAATTAACAACAAGACAAAACCTTCCAATGATCTACATATTTGTGACATTTTTAGCATGTTGGATATCTAGTAGGTCTCGAATAGCAGGTCAGATAATGTTTAAATATTGTACAAAGGATTGCCGAAAACATCTCTGATGAAATCTACTGATTTAACTCACTGAAGTACGAGAACTTCAGGCCCATGAGATATTCACTGGTGATTTCAGCAGTTTCCTCCTGGTACTGTGAGGGCCTTCTGAAGGCCTCTCTTTCCATAAACTCTACAGACAATATCTAATCATGTAAACAGCTGTTAACAATTAGTTTGGTGAGCTATTGTCTGCATTCACCACACACAAATATTAGGTTTGATGTCTGCCACAAGTCAAATCGAACCTTAGGAAGTTTTTGTTTTCTATTAGATGTAGAAACAAACTGGAGTTTTACATTAACATCCATCTGAGAACG
>JAVQKI010246557.1:0-10128 GCA_036025975.1 Nematalosa erebi
ATGACATGGCAGAGTCACTGACCATCAGCCTTGAACACTCACTGAGGCTGGGCAAGAATTTGCCCCCAATGTAATTCTATTAGGTATTCATTGAGCTTCACCCTATAGCACTTAATTCCATAAGAGACAGCATAAACAGTAATTAAAAGGTAGCAGTGACAATGCACCGCAGGGGTCATAAATCTTGCCCAGCCTCAGTGAGAGTGTTCAAGGCTGATGGTCAGTGACTCTGCCATGTCATCTGCAGGTAATTTCCTGCGTGGGGCTGTGGGGACCCCTTGGCCGGCTGACGTGTGATTAGCAGCTTGGGGGCGGGGGGTTGACAGATGAGTGGATGCAGGAGGGATCCCACAGCCTCTTCCACCCATCAACCCCCCACAGCCCTCCACCACACACACACACAAACACACCCACACCCTCCTCTTAGCTCTGCTGTACACATCATACACACACTCACACAAACACATACACATACACACAACCCCGCTTCCATCAGACAGAAAGGGATGAGCGCTCCCATAATGGATGCGACACTAAGGGCACTGAAGTGGCCATCACTGCTGCTCTGGATGGGACAGGGCTCTGGGAACACCCAGACTTGGAGCCTCGGGGTGTGTGTGTGTTGGGGGGTGGGGGGGGGGGGGTTGGTTGAGGAGCAAACCACCCATCACCAGCCTACCCCTCTCTCTCTTCCCTCCCTTTTTGGGAGCCATCCTCGAGTCGCCAGGCATCTCAAACCGGGGATTAAATCCGACAAAATAGCCAGAAAATTGCTTTGAGCCGCTATGTGAGTTTTAGTTCTGGCCCAATGGCTGGCTTTTTCACTTTGCAGGCTGGCTTGTCTCCATGAGAATCTCACAAAAAAAGAGGGTTCAAGCACCATTTTGCAAAACCAGGGTCCGCTCTTTGTTCCGTCATTTAGAATAAACCCTCTGAACCCTCCAAACTGAGCAAAGTCATCAGCAATCTGACCTGACAATGCAGAGACGCTGAAACCAGCCCTGACGGAATCTTTAAAATAAACATAAAAATAAAAACAAAAAACAAAAAAAACAGAAACGCATTTTTGCTCCACTGGCCCACTCTGGAAGAAGTGATTCAATATGCAAGAGATGTGGGTGACCAGCACAGGAAGACTAGAGAGCACCCAACAGTGCCTCTTTCACCAGGCGAAATCGCACAAAGCGCTCCCAGTTTTTGGAGCCCTGTCAAGACATTGCTGCATCCAGGGCAATATGCTAATGAAGCTGGTTACTGGCACATTTAGATGGACTAGACACAATATGACTGCCGCTTTCTAATGCTCAGGGTTGTTTTTTGTTTTTGTTTTCTTCTTAACTCGCATTGTCGGGCCTCTCAGACTCGCAGGCGAGCCAGTTGGCAGCCATGCATCTGATGCGAGGAGAGACCTGCTGGCTCGCATATTTAGCGCAAGCGATCTAAATTAGTCGCGTAGTTTGTATGTGTGTGTCCTCCAGTGCTGACTGCAGCAACTAAGAAGTTTATAGCTGCCCCATACCGAGATTTGTGCTACATTCTTTTATGAGTAGTTAAATTTTGTCTGTAAGCAAAGTAATTGAGGCAGGGGCCAAAGTACATGTGAATCAGAGAATAAACAGCGAAACACTGCTTTTAGGGAAAACATTACAAGGGATATTTGTTTAAGCTTTAGAGTAAAGAAGCAATTAAACTTCCTGAGAAGTTCTTTAAACAAGAATTTGACTTTGCTGTTGACTTTAAAACTCCATAATGTTCCGGTACTGGCAACACTGACTGCCACACATTTGTTCAGCTTCTTTCAGACCAGATAATGAATTAAGATAACTAAATAAGAGCCGAGAGTCGATCTTTTTTTTTCTTTTTGGTCCTACCAATGCAATTACCCCTGGACCCGCTCGGTCTGTCACAAGAGCTGATGAGCCAATTAGAAAACTTGTCAGACAGCTCTTGCAAAAGGGGAGGCTTAAACTGTCACTGATCCTGTCACATGTGCAAACTTGTCGATGGGAGAGGAAGAACCTTTGTCATCGGGGCCCATTTAATGAGGTGGGCCTTGAGCTCTTTCTTCCTGAGACAAGAGGAACTTTGTCTGCCTGCTTTCTGCACAGATGCAAGTTTCTGTGGTTTGTTTGATGCGCTTATTGCACAAGTGGGAGGAGAACGCTTAGCCTCATTTTGTCGGCCCGTGAAGGTAAATGCCAAACAGATAGCATGCTAGAGTCTTTAGAATTAGCATGTAAATGTCCTTTCGTCTCATACATCAGTGACAGATTTTCAAGCTTTGAGCTCTAGAGACAGCAACACTGTTACTTGTCTACGATTCTTCTTGACAGTGATGACTTTTCCAGTGTGTGTGTTTTGCAATGCCCCCCCCCCCCATCTAAAATGCTATGCACATTACACAGAAAATCTCCACATAAACTGTGAAGTTTATATTGGCTTGTTTGTTTTTCAATTCCAGTGCATGTGAATCTACTTTTTCTCTCCTTCACATGATGCAATCATTAGAATGGATTTGCCATATTTTCATGACATTAGCATACCAAGAGGAGGAGCTATGATGTCTATTTCACAACCGTAAACAGTATAAATAATGGAACAAGTCTCCCGACGCACAAATACTGTAATATTCAATTAATGAGATCCCAGCATGCAAACAATATTATAACACATTCATTCTCTCTCTCTCTCTCTCTCTCTCTCTCTCTCTGTCTCCCTGTCTCTCTCTTTCCCAGTAGAATTATCAAAGCTTCCCTAGTTTTGTAGGTCACCCATAACAGAAAAGCATTTGCCATCTCTGGGACACAGCCTTAATCTGGGTCGCTCGGCACTGCTGAATGAGTGGGCATTGTCTGGGGACTCTATTCACCTTGAGAGGTGCCATACAAATACTCTGACAGCTACAGTACTACAGCAAAAGAAGCTCAATGGCAAAGAAGCAAAATGCTCTGCCCAAAGCTACAGAAAAGAATTTATAAGGCCCCCAGTGAACCTTTGCACAAGGAAGCATCCCTCAAAACAGTAATAAATAAATACACAGGCAACTTGCCCTTTCTCATCATTGGATGTGGTGAAGCTTTATGGTGGAGGTTCCTATCGACTTTAAGAAAAAAATAAATAAAAATAAGCAATGATGTAAGGATAAATCATCATTAAAATGCTCCACAGGTAGAGGTGGACCTACTTATCTCCATCTGTGAGGCTGTGAAGTATCGACTGCCTAGTCTCCAAGGTCACCATCACAGAGAGAGGGAGAGAGAGTGTATTGCTGAGGTCAGCACAGTGCTTTGAGGAGTCATAATCATCAAACACCAGAATGGATGTCCATGTCTGTGTCCGTGTCTGCTTCCACGGCTGCAGCCGAGGCCCCATCCTCAAACACACAGCCCAGGATCGATGGGTCCGCTAGCGGCACTTGGTCAAGTTATTGGATCGCAAGGGAGGTGGAAAATGGGCTTTCTAAATTATCACCCTCTGAGACAATATACACAGCGCAGTCGGGCAACGCCTACCACACAATGCCTGCACTCAGTTGGTCTCCCAGCCTCTATCTCCTGTGTGATCAATATGAGATGGAATTATGCTTTTGACGAAGATCATTTATTCAAAAAAGAATGACACACACACACACGGCAAACTTAAAAGCTTGAGCTTCTGTTTTCCTTACATAACTAGCTGGAACGAGAACATATTCACAGCGCATGATCTGGCATGGTAACATTTGACTGGCCCCAAACAGGCCCTCTTCAGCTCACCCTCATGAATCTTCCCTTTTCTCCTGGCTACCCTGTTTTATTTGGCCGGCCTTCAGTTCAAACGCTGCTCATGTATGGCCCTGGCTAGGGTTCAGCGATCAAACAAATGCCTCCGACAATTCAACCAAATGTTTTATTTCCATCATAAGGAGAGCATGGAGAGCATCTGGGCTTCAACAAAAGGTTTCTCAAATGCCACTCAAAGTCACACTTGACCTTGAATGTCAGCCTTGGCATTTCACATCAGAAGTACAGTAGCAGGTGTGAAGCTTCCCAATGAATTACCAACACCCCACCTTTTCTCTTTCCACTCTTTAATCCTTTGCATACCCATCTTTCAATAGAAAAATGATTTAATTTGTTTTTTCACTAATCTAATGCATATCAGCATTGGGCATAATTTCATTACATCTCCATGAACTGAACACATCTCAAATCTTATCTCAAATATTCATATAGGTCGAGTGACAGACTGCACACAGGGTTATTCTTCCCTGTGATAAGATAGGCGTACAGTTACATGCAGAGGCAAAACAGCAAGACTCATTTTTTTTCGAATGGAAAAGGCCAGGTTCCATGACAATTGAGCCCCATTTCTGGGCTCTGTAATGATGCTGGAGGATCTGATGGCACTGATAATGTCAGTGTGTGTGCGTCTGATAAGGCAGACTAGGGGGCAGGGAGGGCTGGGGCGGGAGGTGGGGGGTGGGGGTACGGGAGGTATGGGTGGAGGGGTATGGAGGAGTCTCTCTGATAGAAGCTCCCCCACTGTTTCAAGTGTGCTTAGGCACACTGACATTGCTGAAGGTGATTCCTGCTGACATGACCGGGAAAAAGTTGAAAGTGTGGCATATGTTTTATCTGGTATACTTGGAGAAGCTGCGAAATCGAGAAAAAAAAAACATTTATATTATTCATGCCATTCTAAATGAAAATGAATTGCGAAGTGTGTTGCTCTTTAAGTTTTAAAGTGTCCCAAGTGCTGAAGTATGCGAGAATGGAATATGGGTCCAGATGGAGAGTGTGTTCATTGGGCATACACACACACACACATACACACACATTTGCTATTCTCAGACTCGTTTTACACCCTGAACGCCGATGACCTGCTATTTATTAGTCTGACCTCAGCTGCCTTCACAACAGCCGTCTCTTGTCCCGTTGCTTCTTTACAAGTGCTCCAAACCAACTATTTCTGTGCCCCATGTTGTAACAACAAACCTTTCACACAAAGACCCCATGTCTCTCTTTTTTTTCCCTCCTTTCGTTTTTTTACAACACGGTCACCAACAATAAAAATTAAGTCTCAGGTTTCTTTTCTTTGGCCGGCATGTGCAGAGATGCCTCTGTGTAAGTATCTCTGTGAGCAACAAAAGGAGTGTCCAGGCGAAGGCTTGACTCATGTTACAAGCGGCGGCCATCCCCAGGTAATCAAATCCACCAGCCAGGTGAACACAGAAGAGTGGCACCTTACACTCGACCCGAGGGCTTTTGTTCTGTGGCAAGCAAGCGCGTGTTCATTAGCGACCTCTAAATGGATGTTGGCGCCAATGAGGACACAGATCCCCTTTAGCCAGTGGCATGGAACAGGGACAGATGCCTCAACACTCGCCCTCATGCCAGAGTAATGATCTGTTCACTTGCCTTGCCTCCACCACCACAACAGATGGAAGACAGTGATGCAATTTCATGTTTGCTTAGGCGAGGAAACTACATATTAGTGATGGCAGAATAATTGAGCATTGGCTTATGTTTTTTTTCCTTCCCTTGTCTGGTTCTTTTCATGGAAAAACTATTAGATGTGGTATGGGAAGCTCCTGTGTGTTCTGGTTCTCCTTGGCTTATGGGTTTTGCACCAAAGCAGTAAATCCCCAGTCTGGTGGATTTTCCCTGTCCTTGGTCCTAGATTCGTTCCCGTCATGTCTCGTTCTGACTCTCTCTTTTTCTCTTTCTCTCTCTCTCTCTCTCTCTCTCTCTCTCTCTCTCTCTCTCTCTCTCTCTCTCACAGACAAATATCGTGGCAGAAATGAAGGAATTTGAGTGGATTTAGTGGCCAAAGGAAAGTCCAGAGATGGTCCAGACTGATAAATCAACCTGGGAGAGCTTTCAAAACCATAACATGATATGCATATTGATACTGCTCCACCGTACAAAACAAAACTGTATAAAAAGTGTAAACAAAGTCTTTGCTGGTCTGATTGTTGTGCAGTTATGCACAATATGTGCAATATTAACCCAGGTTGCCCTGAGTGGGGGACAAAAATACTCAGATATATCTCTGGCTTATTTGACTTGCTAAAAATGCCAATGCAGATTCAAAAGGGTTGAGTGAGGACATTGACACACACAGCACCCTCTCTTTGACAGCTGACAGTGAGAAGTGTGTTTCTGTCGGGACAACGTAAGCCAGAATTAGTCTTTACGACGGGAACGGATGTAAACCTCTGCCACAAGGAAATGCGCATGGGAATGTTGGCCGTGATGTTGGGACATCTGTTTAACCTTGTCTGCAACATAGTCGGGGAGGAGGGTCAGAGGTTGCCCTTATGGTTTGGAGAGGCATCCAACTCACACCCTGTGCATAAAACTATCTGGCCTTTGACCTGCTGGGGTTGGACCCACATGCGGGTCACCCCCTTTTTGGTACCACTTCCTCATCTTAATAGCCTTCTGTCCTTAAAAGAGCCCCTGTCATAAGGAAAAGGGGCCCCATATGAGAGCGATGATGATCGCATTCCAGTACGCGAGGGGGGTCACTGGCGCACACGCCTGTCGCCACGGCAGCGCTGGCCACAGTTGCTCATCCCCTGGCCGCCACCCATGAGGACAGCAGGGGACACATAGAGGAGTCAGGAAAGAGCCTGCATGATAGGTCCTTCTGCACTCTCCTCAATTAGCATCAGACAGACATTAAAAACCATCTGCGATTGGAGCATGTTAACACATTGGAGTCTTTTCAGGAGACCTCTGATGGTGACTAGCGGAGTGACATTCATGGGGCCACAGGGAATACAGGCTCCAACAATGACACAAAAAGACAGGAAATCTGTCGCAAGAGAGCTCTTCTTCACCATATGATAAAAAAAAATGGTTAAACAGTGATTGCCATTGGCATTCTGGAAAGTTCTGGAAATTCTGGGAAAAAAAAGATGGTTCACTGTTTGTTGTTCATTTTGTTCACAACTTCATTTTGTTTTCTTGAATAACACAGGTCAAGATTCATTACAGATTATAAGTATACTGTCTTTAAATAAGCTTCAAGCACAACAGGCACATTTTAGAAGACATCTTATCAACACGTTTTCAAACCTCTATTGTTCCGCTCTGTAAAAAAAAAAGAGTGTAGGTATGACATGACGGAAAACTAATGAAAAAAAAAAGATGGCCAGGCATGGTGATAGGGAAAAATGATGGAGTGATAAGAGAGATGGAGCGAAAGGAAAAGATGGAGTGATAAGAGAGATGAAGCCCAAGGAAAAGGTTAGACTGAATGGTGCTCCTCTCTTCTATCTCATGTGACATTTCCTTTGCTGCAGAGGCTCTGAGGTACAAGCAACCCCCCATCAATAAGCCCACCCCAACCCATAGACCCCCTACACATACACACACACACAGACAGACAGACAGATACAAACACACACACACGCACACATACTCCAAACCATAAGCCACCCCAGGCATGGGGCACATGCCTCCCAAGTGCACTAGCACACAGAAGAGGGAAAAAGAGAGAGAGAGAGAGAGTGAGACAGAGAGAGAGAGAAAGAGAGTGAGGGGCATCAGAGGAAACAGCTGTCCAAACAAAAGGCCTTTTCTCACTCATCCCCATGTCGAGTGGCTCTGTCTGTCAATGGACGCTTCACACACACACATGGCTCCATCATAAAACATTTACCCGCTATGCCCAGGCCAACGTCGCCAAGATGCACTTTGGCACCGCAAGCGCAGCTCGCTAATCGACAATTACAATGCCAGTACAAGGTACTCACCCCTCCCCCCATAATCAAGAGATAGAAGAGGAAAAAATTACAGATGCCTGTTTCCAATGTCTACTGTATACAGAAAGCTCTGACCACACACACTTTGACTTTTTTTTTTCTCCCTCTGGCATACCCTCAAAGAATTGGTGAGTGTGTTTTATAATTGAATGTAATAAAATGGAATTACCCATCTCACAGTACCAATTAAAAGCTGCATAGAGTAGCCATTGTTCCCTCTTGTTAAACTCACCAGCTGTGTCTAGCACAAAAGACTGAATTGAAAGTGCACCATCCAGCATTTCCACATTAAAAAGTTGAAGAAGCCAAAAGGTATTGTATATGAACATGGCCCTCCCCCATTCTGCAGTGAAGGACCAGGGGATCCTGGAGGTCTCTTCAGCCCCCCCGACAACCTCCCATTCCCCACCCCTTCCTAACATATGCAGGCACACACATCCAGACACGCACAACCACATAATGTGCAGTCACACACACACACGTGTGTGTGCCCACACACATACATATGCACATTATGACATACAGTGTATGCAGACACACACCGTCACTCATAACGATCATACAACATGCATGCACAAACAGATACATTGGCTTGCAGAGGTACATGGCAGCGAGACATAGAGAGAGTGATAGTGAGAGAGGAAGAGAGAGAGAGAGAGAGAGAGAGAGAGGGAGAGAGACAGATGAAGATGTTTGAGTGAGGCATAAAAAGAGGAAAGCATGACAGTAAAGAGGGAAAGATGTGCATGTTTATGTGTCTGTGGATGACAAAGAAAGAGAGAGAGAGAGGGGTAGACACAGAGACAGAAGAGGGAGGGAGAGAGCAAGAGAGGGAGTGCAAGAGTGAGAGAGAGTGTGGAACACAGAGAGAAAGAGGGAGGTAAAGAGAGACAGCGAGATGAGACACCAGATCTGGCTGCACCCGTGAGCTCAGTAAGGAGACCTGGACGTAGACGACAGCGGAGCTCAAACCAACAGCAGCTGCCGAGCCGAGCCGTGCCCAGCCGCTCCCCGTGCCAGCCAGTCAACCAGCCAGTCAACCAGCCTGCCAGCCAGCCAACCAGCCTTCGTCTGCTGGAGAGCAGCACAGCGGAGAGCAGCTCAGCAAGGTGGAGACACGAGCTGGCAGGTAACACTGACACACTGACACACACATTCACTCACATACACACACACACACACACACGTACACTCGTGTGCATGTAGGAAAGCCAAAGCCCAAAGCTCGTCGCTCGCAGACACTTGCAGACAGACTGCTTTCACAGGGTAGCATTACACAGTGACGGATCAAAGTGCTGGATCGTTCCATTCATCCGCTCAACTCAACTCCCCCAACCCCCCCTAACCCTCCTCCACCCTCCCCTCCACTGCTGCCTCCTCTCGCACATCCACCACACCAGCACCACCCCCCTCCATCACCGCCACTTCCATTGAAAGCCTAGCAACACGCAACAGAGCCAAATAATTGCAGTTAGCAAAGAGGAGGGAGAGGGAGAGAGAAAGAGGGAGAGTGAGCGAGAGATAGAGAGAGAGACACAGAGAGAGAGAGAGGGAGTAAAAAAAAAGAAAACTATGAGCAACTTCCCTCATAAACAATAATGGACAGCCCAAAGCAAGTCATAATAGGACACATTGTAGCCGGTTCTTAGAAGTCGCGCTGCGTGCACCAGGCAATGCTTTGAAAGACCAGCCTGGTGCTCACTTTCAGAAATGACCACAGCTGATCAGTAAAATCCTACTTAAACACTCATCACAAGCCAATGAACTAAAATGACAAGTGTGACATCCTTTGAAAACATTAAACAGCACCAACTTCATTCATTACTTTTTTGCCTTAAATCTAACATGCATTTGTTACTGCACTTACATTCAGATTGACACCTAGAAAAAGATCACAAAACATGCCGGTTTCAACACTGATGTTAAGAACTAGAGCTACTGTCAAAGGTAGTTCAGCATATGCCACAGGAGCTTACCTTCAGCAGAATATGAGGGAGGAAAATTCTCCAAAGGGGATTAAAAAAAACCTATCGAAACAACCTGAGCTAATAGAAATGGACCCAAGGATAACCTAACCTAATTGAAGGGCTGTCTTTTTATGTTCTAAAAGAAGTGGCAGTTGTGTAACTGTATCTCTCTCTCTGTCTCTCTGTCTGTCTTTCTCCAGTCTGCCTGCCTATGCCATCCACCCAGAGAGCCGGCTGATGCAGTAGCCAAAGAGAGAGGGAGCGAGGGAAAAGAGAGAGGGAGGGAGAAATCTCTTTCTCTTAAACAGTAGACACTTTGCGGTCAGACCCCACTCCCACCTACCTCTCCTCTACATACCCCTCCCTCAGTCCCTCTCTCTCCCTCCCTCCCTCCCTCCTTCCCTCTCC
>JAVQKI010246717.1:0-10447 GCA_036025975.1 Nematalosa erebi
TCTTTTACCCAAGAGACATGAAATAAACAAGGATATACTGCCTGCACATTTTAATTGGAATATAGATGTTGTATCGCTTGGACAGCATAAAATACTGAGCCTCCTTCTAACATGCTTAACCCAGCAGCCCTGCCGACACGATGTTAAACTGTTATAACATGACAAGCTACAGAGGCCAAGCAGATTCCAATGAGATTCTGATTCTGAATAACTAAATTCCTAGGAAGCAAAATGTTGTAGAATGCTAACAGTAAACTTTAATGTTTAATCACATTATGTAGGACATAGTATTAAACTAGGAAGTGGACATGGCTTAACTGAGGGCTTTGGTGAATGCCACAGAAAACATATGTAACCGATGAGCCACATTATTGTGGTACTTTTAATGTGTCTTATGTGTAAAATGATTACAGATCAGTAATCTTTATCTGCAAGGACATTTTGAAATGACCCCTGAAAGAGATCTCTCTTAAATAATTCTCATAAAGGTCACTTATAGCCTGCCAGAACACTGAAGGCCTGGCTGCAGATTGTGTCTAAACAACTGCCGAAATTCAGATAAGCAGCTTAAACTATGGTGCTGTATTAACGGACACTTAGCTATTCCTCACAAGATAGCGGCTAATAGGATTGCCATGGGCTGCGGGTGCTGCTAGTCTTCTATCAGTTTCTGCAGCATATTTTGTGTTCTTGGGGATCAGGCTATAGCTATTTCTGGGCAGCTCTCTCTTTCTCTCTCTCTCTCTCTCTCTCTCTCTCTCTCTCTCTCTCTCTCTCTCTCTCTCTCTCCCTCCCTCTCTGCCACCTTCTCTGCACAGCCTATTCACTAGCCTGATTGCATTGCACATGCACATTTCCTTTTCTTCTTCTTTCTCTTTCTTTCTCTTTCTCATTCTTCATTTTCCCTTCCTTCCTTCCTTCCTTCCCTCCCCTTCACCTTCCCTCCCTTGCCTTAAGATTGAATATCTCCTCCCTAAAATGTCTGCCTGTGTCTGTCTGGTTTGTCCTCAGGAGTGCCTCTGTCCACCCAGTGGGGACCACAGGGCTACTTCTATGCCATCCAGATTGCCCAATACGGCCTGAGCCACTACAGCAAGAACTTGACGGAGCGTCCGCCACACGTGGAAGTATACGACACGGCGGAAGAGCGCGACAGCCGGTCCAGTGCCTGGACCGTTCCCAAGGCCTGTTCCCTCAGCCGCGTCTACGACAAGACGCGCTCCTCCTCGGTCCGACAATTCAGCGCACCAGGTGGGACTGTCTGCTACATGTTTCTACTTCCTCCCCTGTGGCTGCCTACGCCGCATTACACAACCTCCTTATGCGTTGACCTTAGTGCCTTAATCAGCCTCATGCGCCGCAACTAAGAAGCAGATGTTCCCACAATTTTTGCAGCTTTTCACTTGTGAAGGGAAATGATTGCTTATTTCTAAGTCAGGATTAATTCAGCAAATCCTATCATTATTGACTTGTCTATAGGTGAAGTTTTCAATCACTACATCCTGCATGTCTCAGGCAAAAGATCATGTTTATTATGTTGAAAGCCTCAATCTTGTTCTACTGTAGGTTGTCAGAATGTCTGGGCGCTGAATGAATTGGCAGTGAAAAGAAAAGAAAAAATCATGTTCCTCTCAGGAATCTCCCCTGCTGTGTTTACTCAATAATAAATAAGTTATTGGCATATTCTGTTCATCTGCACCGCTTTCCAGCTTCTCCATTGCCAGGTGCATACCTTGAATGCCTGAATATAGCAGCAGCTTCTAACGCCCCCTTGAGATTTTTTAACAAGCTAATTCCAGGCATGTTTATGACACACACACACACACACACACAAACACAACCACACACTAACACTAATACCAGGCGAATGTGGTGAGAACGTATTCAGTGGTTGAAATCTCCATGCATAAGCCTAAGTGACTCGAGGAGTGCTGATATATATTTAGTCGTTAATAATACACTAATGCATTTTGGCTGCGCTCTAATCGATACCCTTTGGAATTAGCGAGGCTGTTGTTGAAGGAGTCAGTAATTGGTGTCATCACCTGGCGCATTGATCTCTGTGGAGCCAGCTGAGAAGCAGACCCCAGCCATTGTGGGCTTGATAAGTAGTTCAGAGGAGATGGGGTCTCTTCTGTATTCCCTACTCATCCCTTATTGATGGCAGAGTAATCACAGGGACACGGTACAAATCCACTTACTCCCAGGATTGCCTTAAGTAATGGATTTATGAGTGCGTTAAACAGCAGTCGCAACGGCCTGCCAGACTGTCTTCAGCTGGCTCCCTTACATTCTCCCGTTCTTTCAGGAATTGACTCAGGGCGTTGCTCTGCTTTTCTTCTTTCTCCAGCTCTCTCTCTCTCTCGCTGTCTCGCTCTTTGTTTTTACACAACTGGAGTCTTAAAACTGAGTGTTTCTTGAGGCAGTGGATCTGAGAAAGCAAAAAGGAGGGAGAGCTTTGAAAAGCCAACATGTACAACAGGCGGAGGTGAATGGGCCCTTTTTGATAGGAGCCTGACGTGCGGCCGGGGGAGTAATCTCCTCCGATGGCTGTACTGTATGCAGCTGCTTTTTGCTCGCCTAGCCTGTTTGGAGAAACGATAACATGCCGCACCAGGCTTTCACACATGCTCTTTTAGAGATCACTTCCCACCCCACCCCCCACCCCACCCCACCCACTCTTCCACCCCCACCCCCAATCTCTCTCTTTTTTTGTATTTTGTAATTTTCTTTATTTATTTTGTGTTGCTAGGCTCTCAGCCAAGCTACGTTGGTTCTCCACAGACAGGGCACTCTAATTATCTGGTGAGAGCAGTGACACAAGCTCAGAGCTCCCTTGGGGGGGAGCGCTTCTTCAGAGCTGTGCATATTTTGTCAGAGCAAAACTGTGTGGAGAGGGAGGACAGGCTGAGAGCTTCTGCCGCTAATGAGAAGATGTGTCTAAAACTTTCTCTTCTCTCTCTCTCTCTTGTTTTTTTTCTACATCTGACGCAGAGAATTCTGAAGGTGTCTCTCTTCCGCTGGGAAACACAAAGGACTTCATCATCTCCTTCGACTTGAAGTTTGCGTCCAACGGGAGTGTTTCCGTCGTCCTGGAAACAACAGAAAAGGGGCCTCCATTTGTCATCCACTACGTCACCACGTCACAGCTTATCGCCTTCAAGGACCGAGACATCACCTACGGGATTGGCCCTCGCACCACCTGGACAACGGTGACCCGGGACCTTCTGACCGACCTGCGCAAGGGCGTGGGCCTGTCCAACACGAAAGCCGTCAAAGCCACCAAGACGATGCCCCGGCGGGTGGTGAAGTTGGTGCTCCGTGGCCGTGGTGCCATCGACAACATTACTATCTCCACCACCTCGCACATGGCGGCCTTCTTTGCAGCCAGCGATTGGCTGACCCGCAACCAGGACGAACGGGGCGGCTGGCCTATCATGGTGACTCGTAAGCTGGGCGAGGGCTTCCGGGCACTTGAGCCTGGCTGGTACTCGGCCATGGCGCAGGGACAGGCCATGTCCACACTGGTGAGGGCGTACCTGCTCACTCGGGACGAGGTGTATCTGCGGGCAGCCCTGCGTGCCACCGGGCCATACCGCATGCCCTCGGAGCAACACGGTGTTAAGGCCGTGTTCATGAACAAGTATGACTGGTACGAGGAGTACCCCACTACACCCAGCTCCTTCGTGCTCAATGGCTTCATCTACTCCCTCATTGGCCTCTACGACCTGGCTGAGACGGCGGGGGAGAAGCTGGGCAGGGACGCGGGACAGCTCTTCAGCAAGGGCATGGAGTCCCTCAAGGCCATGCTGCCTCTCTATGACACGGGTTCCGGAACCATCTACGACCTGCGCCACTTTATGCTGGGCTCGGCGCCCAACTTGGCTCGTTGGGACTACCACACAACGCACATCAACCAGCTCCAGCTGCTGGCCACCATAGACAACTCGCCCGTCTTTAGGGACTTTGTCAAGCGCTGGAAAAGCTACCTTAAGGGAGGAAGGGCCAAGCACAATTAGAGCTGCCCCCTCAAGCCCAGCTGGGCTAGGGGGTGGTGGGCTCGCCGAACCTGCGGACTGTCCAGTCCCTGTGAGTCGATGCCAGAGGGTAGACGCGGGGTCAAAACGGTTTTGGGACAAAAAACTAAATGGTGTGTTCCAGCCTAGAGAAGTTACTGAACTCTTTTTAGTCGTGTGCAGTTTTCTTTCCTGAGACTGTAATTGCAGTGCTTATCTTTGCTGTGATAGAAGTAAAGCATACAAAGAAATGTGGCTTCCAGCAGTTTGCCGTCTCCTGATGGGTTCTGGGTGAGGATTATATTATTCTTGAGTAGACACAAGAAATCTGCAGGCCTTGACCAGAAAGTGAGGTATTAACACCAGATATGTCTGGGCTCAATTTCTTTAGGTTTTTGTTTTTGTTTTTTTAAATTAAGAAGCTGAAAGTAAGTATAAGAATTGTTTATTGTTAGTGAGCTAAAACCAAACATATTAACATGAGTAACTCGATTGAATTCTCTTATTATGACAAAATCCCATCAAAATTTTCACTAAAGATATCAGCTTGTTGTGTGAAAAAATTGCCTTTTGAAAGGACACTAATTTTACACTAACTGAAAAAAAAAAATTGGGGTGAACTTAGGCAGCGTGTTGATGATAAGTGATCTTCCTGTTTAGTGAGAATAGGAATGGGAATTGGGTGGGAAAAAGAGACGTTTTCACTCCCTTTCCTTCCCAAGCACTAGCAATGTTCCCTGAAGGGACTAGTCCCAGATTGGAATAGCTTTGTTAGCCCCTCCATAACATGGCCCCCTGCTGAGCACAGCCTCACCGCAATCACATTGGGTCTGTTTTAATGCTGCAGAGGCTGCGCCCATAATCCGGTTAGGGTTTTGGTGCCATGTTCTCAGGTTAGTGGGATGCTGTTGTTCTAAACCGGCGAGTTTGCCAGGAGCTCGGGCAAACGCCTCAGGCTTTGCCTCCGACCGGCTGTCAGCACACGCGCCTCCTCAAAGGCAGGAAAATTGTGGCTTTGGAGAGAGAGAGAGAGAAAAAAAACCTAAATCTGCCCTCTTTGGTTGTAGGAGGAGGAGCCTGGTGTGCAGACCAAGACAACAAAGGGAAGGGATTAATCCATTTGGGCCTACACTAGCATGGGAACTTAGCCTAGCATGACTGGAGTTCGGCTGTCATTCTCTGTGGTCAGTGGCAAAGGCAAACAGATCTTAAAAAAACAAGCCGAAAGTGATTTGTTGTCAAAAGATGGTTTAAAAAAAGGACAAAGAAGCTTCACAGTGATATTGTAAAAGGCCTGTTCTGTTTTGAAGGTTTTGACTTCAAACCTCTTCTCATCTTTGCTTCAAGTTGAAGACTTTGCACTTTACTCATGTGATAGTGATGCCTTGTATGAATCTCTCCACACATTTCCCCAGGCTTGTAGTCAAACCCGGAAGTTTAGTGGACTTCAGATGCCCCTTTGTTTGTTTGTTTGTTTGTTTGTTTGTCCATTTCATTCATCCTGGCTTTTGATCCATCCTTCCACAGAGAAGATACAGCAGAAGGGAATTGTGTTGGACTAAAGCATCAACTCAGTTTAGTTCTGTTTAGCTTTGATTCTCTAGACCACTAGCTGTCCCTCATCTCTGCAACAAGATCCTCTTGGCAGCTGAAACTCAGTGGTAGCCTAATGCCTAATGTCCCGATCAACACACACACACATGCGCATACACTATTTACATTTTGACTGCTTAAATGTTCATTTCTTGGACTCACTTACGAGATTAGTAAGATACCTCACCATTTAAATGCATGGCGTGTGTGTGTGTGTGCGCGTGTGTATGTGTATCTATGTGGTTAGAACAACAATACAGCCTCAGCCCAGTCGCTGGCAAATACAGTAAGCAAACAGAGGGATTGCTGGTGTCATTACAGCAGCCCGGAGGATTGTCTGGACATGAGTGCTGGCCGAGATGTCACCGGCTCCCCTCGTCCAGGGAACAGCTGGTCTTTTCCTCATCCCTTGTTTGCGACGGCTTAACCTGTTTAATCTCTGGGCTTTGATGCTGCATGCGAGTGAGCGGTGAGGTGGACACTGCACTACCACTAACGCCACTGGTTTACAGGAGCAGGGACGACAGATTAGAGTTCATCTTAAGATGGGGGTGGGGGCTCAACTGCAGTCAGAAGAACAGTAGGCTATATTACAGGCTGGTCAGATGTGTGGATGAAGCGCAGAATATAATATGATGGTTCCTTATTTTTATTCTGTTCACAGCAACGGTCGTGGTTTTAAGATTCAAGTGAGTGTTTTTTTTTTTTTTTTTTTTTCTCAAGCGCGTGTGTTGTTTTTTTAATCCTTCATCTTTTTTTCTCATCATAATAATCATTCCTTTACATCATCCATCAGATAAGACCTAAGGTTATCTTCAGCCTGGCAACTGGTTTGAGTCACACTGTGCCACTTCATCAGAGAGCATTCAGTCGCCAGACTCCCCGACATGTTTTGTGCCTGAATAATTCAAAGCTTTCCACTAGTTTGAAGAATTTACCAAGATCTTCCACTCATTCACTCCACGTAGTCCAGTTCAGTTCAGTTCTGTTGCTTTTGGTCTGTTCTCGGGAAGGCGATGGCTAGCTGTCGCCTGATGCATGTCAGAAGAATCCAGATGTAGATTGTCTTTATTCTGACAGCCCTGTGTTGTCCTGACAAGGCCGAGTGCAGACAGAAAAAAGATCTTGGTGACGGGTCGCGTCAGTCCACCTCTGTGGTGGCTACACCCCCTGCACGTCCATCTGTCTGCCGCCTTTGACGACAGACCTCTCTAAATCCAGAGAGGGTCCTGCAACAATCCCTTATCTGGGGGCGGCAACAGTGATGATGGGATTGTCCCGATTCACGCCATTTGTTGTGCTTATGACACTGGGGTTGATTGGAGCCTGATAGCACTCACATTTTTATGTTCATCGTTGTTGTTTTTCCTTCTTCATGACTATTACTATGCACATTTACCACATAATGGGACTAAAAGCGCAGTATGTCTTTTTAAAGGGAAACCTAACAGTTACCACAAGGGACTATCAGCTTTTTTTTTTTTTTTTTCATTTATACCAAAGTCTTTAAAAGCCTGGCTATTTTATTTCACGTGTCATTGTTTCTGTTTTTGTTTATGCTTATGTGTTGATGGTGCCATGGAGCATTTGTTAGCATCGACTCTTTGAAACAGGAGCTCGTCTGAGAAAAGCGCTGAAACGTTAATGTCCCCCAAAGGTGGGTCTGCCTATATAAAGAGTTTTTAGTTTTGACAATTTTAGATTGTAGAGCATGGAGAGAGAGCAGGATAATACAATATATACATTTGCAAAATCACAGCAGTTTTAAGGATTGTGTGCAAGTGTGCAGGTTGTGATTAGACTGAAGTATGCTTCTGGTGGCATTATTAATTTTTTATTGAGGGGTGGTGGAGGGCTTATTCTTGTACCAGGACTTCTTGAGAGTTAGTTTCTGTAGGATAGAGTAACCTTTTTTTGTCTGTTTGATTTGTTTTCTAGAGTGAGCTGTCTATCAAAGGGAACAGCATTAAAGCACAACAATAGTATATTTTACTTTTCTTTTTTATTTATTCTCATCCATATATATTTTTTTTTTTGTTTTTATTATCTCTGGACAATGTGCAACGCCTTTCATGGGAAGCTGCTATTGTTGCTCACTGTGGAATAGAGGAACGTCTGATCAGCTTTGTTTTCACGTCATGTCTTTTGTTTTCTTTTTCCTGACAGTTGCCGTGTGTGTGCGTGTGTGAGAGAGTGACCCTAGCCACATGTGACGTATGCAATAAACCATTTACTGGGTTACTGTAGCAGCAGGCATCCAGAGAGTTGTACAAACTTTGCAATCCAAGCACAATGTGCACATGTGACCATTTTTATGCAGGAAAAAAAAGATGTGTTTATATAAGAGTTGAATCTTTGTGCTTTAAATTGCTTTTTAAGAAGTTGTAAAATAAAGGCCTCTTTTCCTAAAAGCGTCTGCTTGTTTTTTTGGGGTTTTTTTTTTTTTGTTTTTTTGGTGCTGACCCACTTACTGTAATGTGTTAGGGAAGAAAAATGAAATTTCAAGTAGAATTTTTGCAGTTAAATTTGACATTCCATATACTAGCAGAGAAACTGGAATGCCAAACATAGACAAAATGTGCTCACTCTTAGTGAGTCTCAGTATGCACACTCTATCCCTGACATTCCCAGCAGGGTAGAGTCTGTGATATGGAGCCTGTGTAGCTAATCAGTCTGGCTCTTGATGAGGCGTACCTCAGCAGGCCATAAAGCCAGTGGAGTCTGTCAACCTGTGTGTGTGAGACCTTCTCTCTCTCAACTCCAGGACTACAGTCTACACCCCCCAGCCCCCCATACGCTCCAGGTCTAATGGCATTACCTCAGTCCTGACAGGGAGTTTGTCTCCTGTGGTTAATGAGAAGCTGTGTGGCTCCAGGCCGGGGTCCCTGGCTCCTTCTCTTCCTCCTGCAGCCTCGTCTAGATGACACTGATGGCATTAGGGGGGCTAGTGGAGCCCAAGCAGATGGGCAGAAAGAGGAGAGCCGCTGCCGCTCTATTGCCACCTGATCTGATTACCACCTGCATGAACCCGCCCTCATTCAATTGCCCTCCGCGGGTTACTGAGGGGTTGGGGCGGGAGCGGGGGTGTAGGGGGATGCTGTGGGATGACTGGAGAGGCAGGACTTGCCCAAGAAGTGGGATTTGTTTTTGTTTTGCTTTTCTTTTTTTCCTTACTGTTTTTTCTTTCTATCTTCTCTTTCTTTGCTTACTTTTTTTTTCCCAGGACAGGTTGCATAAGCCATGTAGCGTGCAAAGTGGATTTTTCACACATCACCTCTCAGGAACGCACAGACGAGCCTCTCAGACTTGCCGACCAGAGCTCTTTTGTGTTTCTCTGTCTTTCTCTCTCTGTTTCTCTCTCTCTCTCTCTTTCTCTCCTTTCTCATGGGCCTGGCCCCACTTTGTTTTCCCTCTGATATTACCATGTGCCCGGGTGCTTCCTGACACAGTTCTCTGTTTGCACCATCACAGGAAAAAACGAAAAACTAAAACACAAACAGCAAGGCACACGTTGTGGTCGTGGTCATGTTCTCTGTCCCTCTGCTCAGCCTGACGTGCCGTGAAGATTGTTGTGACAGTGGCAGTGGTGTCAGAGGTTGCCTCCGTGGCGAGGCTGGCATATTGTACCCACTGGGGTGCGGCCCACTCCCCGTGCCCAGCTCGGCTCTGCAGCGTGGCGCGGCGAGGCACTGGCTGCCGACGGCTCTTTAATTATGAATCAGATGGAGGGCAGAGCAGGCCAAGCAGCCCCAGCTTTGGCTCCGCCAGACGCGCCCCCACACACCCCCGACACACACACAAACGCACGCACACACCCCCCACACCGCGCAGGAAGACTAAACAAGCTGCCTCGGCAACAAAGAGATGTCAGGATGCTACAGAGGTGCCCCCATTGCTACTCCTTAAGCAGCAGCTGGTTTAGGGCAAAGAAAAATACTACAGCGGACGTGCAGAGCCTAGAGGGCTCTTAGGCTGTTTCTTCCACAAGACCTTTCTGCCTTTTGGCGAAGTGCTGATGTGTGGAGACAGAGACACTAGGCCCACCTGTCATCTTGCTCATGGTTGAATCACCTTGGCACCTAGCAACAGAGGAGCATTTAACACAAAATGCAGGCCTGTCGGCTGCTCCGTAGAGAAATACACAGTGGTTTTATCCTCTGTGAATGACATGTTTACATGCTGTGGAGTAGAAGAGGTCGCTGTAGCATTCTGTTAAATGAAACAATGAACAGCCATTGAATGGGGGAGGGAAACAGATGGAGACAGAAAAATGTGTTCGAGTTAACCTTGTGTGTTTTTACATCAGCCGTTCAGATAGGTTGGATAACACTGCCACCTGCTGTTGTAGAGTTGTAGGCATTTCAAATATTGTAGCTGTTATATGGTGTTTTGTGTGGAGTTGTCGAAGCTTGAAGTTAACATACACGCAGCTTTTTTATTAAATAAAGAAGCCACATGTTCGAGAATTATATTACTTATATCAGGATATCTTGACAAAGAGAGAATATGATATTACATCAATGCTGTTTGGATGGTTGGACAAAAAAATGTAAAACTTCACATAGCACCTTTAAGGTCATATCACTATATTCTTGAAGTGCTGAAACCATTTTGGTTGCAAATGTAGGTCTTCACAGAATGAATGTCGGGTCACTGGCAGACAGATTGCATAGGCAAGATTTCTGGCCTTATGTAATTTTTCCTTTGACAAATGTAAATCCACTATGGGTCTAGAAGATATTCTAGTTGACGATACATCTATCTGTCAATCTATCTATCTCTTGTATTCTATAGTGTACCTTAAAGCAATTTCAGTTATGTTCTGGGAGGGTTAATTA
>JAVQKI010246726.1:0-10256 GCA_036025975.1 Nematalosa erebi
AAAAGCTCATAAAGGGGCTTCCTTTTCTGTGGTAAAATGTGTTGCTACTTGAGTTTTCCTAACAATTGTTTTCCTTAACTTAAATCGATAGACTCAAGCTCTAAGACTAAACATTCATGTAAACAAGTCTGTTTAAGATTTTTGTAACTCAAATCCAAACCAAAGGTCTGTTTTTCTATCAGGTGGTATAGAGATTCTCAGGGGCAGGAATTTTGAACACCATGACTTTGCTCAGTTTTCAAAGAAACCAACGTTGGAGTGCGTGTCGTCTAGAGTTTTGTTGCAGCCTAGATTGCCTGGGCCTTTATAGAGTGGCAGTGGCTTCCTGCGAGTCAGCTTTGGTTCGTATTTCAAACAGCTGCTCCACCTTGTCCCAGACACCCTTACCCAGATATAGAATGCACCATGATGAACTAGAACAATAGCATCAATTTTGCTGAGACATCATTCTGTATCGGTGCTAACTGTCAGCAAAGTTACATCACCATGGTCTGTGCCCCTATTTTTATATATATTTTGACTTTTACATTTATTCTACAGACAAGAATGGATCTTTTGTGTTCATCCTGAAATGCTGTCTTGCATTTTGTCTACTTAAATCAGTCTTTTTCAACACTAGCAGTAAAGGAAGACTATGCATGTTTTCATAATCATGCTGATTTAATGTATCTATAAAACAGTGATAAGGTGGCTGTGGCATGGTGGATTCCTAGCATTGCATCTATAGTTATACCAAGTCAATCAGGACTTGGGGAAACTCTTCAAGGGCTACTGAGGTTCACTGTAAGGAGAAATGTTTTTCTGTTGTCCATCTTCTCTTTTCATTTGTATGTATTTTTATTGGGTTGGTCTGTTTGGAGCTGTAATACACTGTTCTTGGATAGGTTGTAAACAGTAAAATCAGTGTTATTGCAGGGGCAGGCTTTTTTTTCCCTCTTTTTTTCCCGCAACAGGACAACCACACGTATGAACTTTTTTATGCAAGGGATTTGGTTTTGTACCTTGTGAATATTACTGCTACAAATGCCAATGTTTGGATTAAAACAATGAATTCCAAGGGCTTCATTTGTTTTTGTTCAAATCCTTATGGCCTTGTCGGTTGTCTTGAAGTGCTTACATCATCCTTTCCACTCTCAGAAGGTTAGGCTAACAACACAACCTAAAGATAAGTGCTGAATAAACACACACATTCACACATCCAAATGATAAGTTTATACTTATAGGTCCTCACACTTTTATTTGGATGCAATTGCTGTGTGCAGTTGCAGAATTTTTAGTGTGATGCATTGCCATCATTGCATAGATCATTCTAGTGAAACGCCTCTGGCAACTTCTTATGCTGGAACGCACAGGTGTGCCCAACTTTGCGTGTTACAACTTCATTGTGCCATCAGAACTACAAAGTGCCAAAAAGACTCATGAGGTTTTGTTAAAGCACCCCAGGGATTTTAGATGTTAGACTATGTGTCCAATGTCTCATCTCATTGTGTGGAGATGCCATCAGGAGCTAGTTCCCATAGTTGGAGGGTTAGAACTGTATTTGTCTTCAAAACAATACACAGAACCAAGAAGCTCTGTCCAAAATGGCAAGGAAACACTAGGTTAGGCTAATCGAGGGCAACGTCACTTTAGCCCAGCTAAGATATCCAAAGCGGAAACATCATTATAGTTTTTGACAAGTCATATAATCCAGAGTTGGTAGTTCATACAGTCTTTATTACAAATCACATAAGTTAACACAAGGCATTACCAGTTAAAATGCTACAAACATTTAACAACATAAAGTGACTTAAAACCAGGTTTTGGGAACTTGTTGAGCAGTTTTCATATGTGTAGTGAATAAGGGCACCCTCTGGTGGTCAGTAACAGTCACACCCTACACCTCATCTGCAGACTCATCTCCAGCCTTTATTTTGTTGCGAAGGCTGCAATAGAATATAAAACAAAATTTTAGCTAAAAAAACAAAACCTTCTGCTTTAAAGTTTAAAGTAACCATGTTACAACATGCATTTAGAAAACAAGCCAACAGTCACAATGAAGTGTGTGGAGTGACACCTGGTAAGATAGGAGTGAACATCGGAGAAGCCATGGTACTGTGCCAAAGGAAACAGAATGCCAGTGGGGCAGCGTCCATCTCGTTGCCGACAGAAGCTGCAATTACAAATGCCACGGCACGGTGGACACTTCCATTCCTGCATAAACAAAGACACAAGATCTGGTTAAAAAGTTGTCAATATACATCAGCAGAATTTAATTTTGTTCAGATGTGCATAGAATTTTAGCAACCCAACAAAACCATGAGTTTATGTTACTATTAATTAGCATGGAGATCACTGATCCATTTAAATCCATATATGTTCACGGTTTTGGCTATCAAAAGATTGGGCAAGCCTGTGAGGCCATTCAGATAGTGAGTTCAGTTGTTTTACTGAAGGTGTACAAATCTTGCCAGTGTTAAACCTGGCTCTATAAGCCAAGTGTGTCAAATAGCTTTGCGATTCTCCATATATATCAATTAATGCATTGCGGGGAAAATGGGTCCACACTGGATCAAGTAGAGCGGTGCGAACATCCTCTCCATATCGGTTACGAAGACATGGGCCACAGAGCTGTCCTTGGATTCCGCGGCAGTCTTCACTGCGACAGCACGTCTTTGTGTCCACAGTCTTCTGGCGGCACTGGTGACATGTGCTACCCTATAAAGGCAGAGGAAAGGGGAGCCTTAAACAGGGTTCATCCCACTACAAAAAATCTAGGCTCCATTCACTGGTCAGAACTCACCATGACACGGTTGTAGATCTTCTCAGTCATATTGGATGCAATAAGATCAAGCTCATCCTCTGTTATTTCCTCCACGGTGCGGACAACGTGAGGTTTGCCGCTGGGCCGTGGGGCAGCTCGAATCCTTGGGGTGCCCCGCACCTAAAACAAGACCAACAATACACATTATGAAATACAGCATCTTGTGAGAGGCTACGGCAGTTAGCCTCTTGGACTTGGATGTGTACAAATTTACATAAATTTAAGCATACATTACAACTTCCTGACAGTTGCTGTAAATAACCTTAGTAAGCTCCTCTTCCAGACTCTGCTCCAAATGCTCTTCAGACACTTCCGTGACTCCTCCCATAGAACGAGTCTGCCTGCGGGAGGTGCGCTCTGGGTTCCGACGTTCCGCCGCTCCAGCCATGGAGGAGCGAGGGGCTCGCTGCACCGTCAAGCTCAAGTTTAGTTTGTCAACATCCCCCTGGGATAAACTGGTTGTCAATACCGATGTGAAATGCCACTAAATGCTCTCTACTTACAGAACGAGGTTCCTTCTTACTGCTTGGCTTGGCTTTCAGAAGCTCTCCAGGCATCTTTTGCAGATCTGCCATCAGCTGGGCCAACTGTAGGGAGACCAACTTCCAAATCACACCTTAAACACAACTTGACCATTTTAAAATGCATCACCATCACATTGTATGGAATGTTGCAGGTTTAATATGCTAATATTACCATTGCTTTGTTTGCTTTAATATTTTTAGCCCTTTTCTCGAGGAAAGAGGCTTCTTCTGGGTCTGAGTCAGATGAATGAAGAGACGCTGCCTGCTGGACCACAGAAGTCTCCTCCACCTCAAACTTTACACTTTTTTCCGTTTTTGTTGACTTCAAAGGCTTCATCCCACGCCTTCCTTTTTTCACAGGCTCCTTATCTTCCTCCTCCTCTTCCACATCCTCCTCTGCTTCATGATGGGGAGGCGGTGCCCCCCGTGGACGCAAGGCCACCCTCAGACTGAAACGTTGACAGAAGGGTTTCTTGGGAGACAATCTCTGGCATTCTGCATCATCACTGTCAGAGCCCTGGAGATAATCGTTATATTACACTATACAATCCATTGATACAATAATGGCTACATTTTATTTCTAACCATCACTAAGACACATGAAATATAAGTTCTGGGGCAATAATTACACATCATGGATGTGAAACACGAGCAAGCATAGTATTTGAGCAATTTCTACAGGTGAATACTGTACAACAATCCTAAAACTTCATATAAATCACTCATTTCATACAAATACCTGCCATTACATTATGGATGTGATAAACAAATGGGAGATGTTTAACAGCACAGTGTCAACTACAGTACGCAGTATACACTGTCTGCCACTGGATTTAAAACTGCAACCATGAAATATGGACTCCAGTTCTCCCTCTGGTGTAATCAGGTGACTGGGGTCTAATTCATTACTGTCAATGCTGACAAGAACATTTTCCAGTAAACTAAAATGTATTTAGCACAAAGAACCACAAAGAACGTTTAACCACACTGTTTTACACACTGTACTTCTGCATTTCTGTGCATCCGTTTGCAGAATAGTAGCTACAGAGTAACCAGCTGTGGCCTGCAGTGTAACTAGTTGAGCAATGGCAGGGTATGTTAACTTGGCACTACATGAGGGGGAGCTTTTTTTTTTTTTTTTAAAAGGTAGGCTACTCTGGAATTAACTTTAACCATTTTCTTAAGCCCTTGAAGAACGCACCAAATCACACCATACGGTCATTTTGGGTACTGTGGGTTGTAAAAGGTTGTCAACAGTCAAATTGAGTAGGCTAATTTATTTATACATTCTAAGAGTAGAAGAGGAGAATTTAGCGTTTTCGATCGAGTTTGCTCGTAGGTGCGTTATCCGCCGACAGGTCCATCCGATTAGATTTGTTCTGATTTTTAATCTATGTACATGGCATTTTAGGTTATTAACTGTATAGCCTCATAGCAGCAGGACCAGTCCTTAGCGCGTCTACGACGACATCCAGAAATAAATCGATCAATACTCCTCCTACTCTTAAAACAAATAGGCGTTAATTTAAAGATTCAGCAACTGGACTGTTGACAAAATTGATTTCAACCCGTACAGTATGATTTGGTGCGTTTTCAAGGGCTTCACAAAATTGTTACAGTTAATCCCAAAGTAGCCTACAAAAAAAAAACAAACAAACAACAAAAAAAAAAGACCAATTGTAGCCTACGTAGCTGATCTAATTAACTTAGGCTAATTGACTTGTTAAACAATGTTGTTATTTATCTGACACACATTTTGGACATTTTAAGTAACGGGGATTAGGCAATATAAAATCAGTTTTAAACAAAAATATGTATTTACAGTAAACTGTCCTTTGGCGCTCTCACGTGGCTGCAGGCCTGTAGCGGGTCGGCCGTCAAACCACAAAGTAACATTCGGCCATGTGACCAGGGGCCTATGTCGTTAAGTAGTTTCAAATAGAGGGAATTCAATAAAACACGCCTTTTATACTGCTTATGAATTGACGTAGTAATATTGTTACAGTAGCCTAACAAAGACAGCAAATGCAACAATTACAACTAACCTTGAGATCACAAAGTTCACCAATTTCACTGTCTGAAAACCCATAAAATGTTTGGTCGTTTTCGGATTCAGCAAAGATATCGGCAATCCCTTTCGAGAGGGAGGACATTCCAAGGGGTTCATCCTGCAAAGAAAAAACATTGATATAACAAACAATGCACGTCTAACAAAACTACCGTCAAGTAATCATATAAATGAGATGCCCACTTTCACCATGCTGCCGTGAGTCTGCTTCCCCAAGTTGGTTACAGCTGTAACTTGCCAGACGTGCCAGACGTTTATTATTTAGATCAGCGCTTTGGCCTATAGGCGTAAGAGGGCGTATTGGACCTTTTTCCATTTATGGTAAATACATTTCGAAGGCGGTCTGTGCTTTGGAACAGTTGTTTCTATTTTATCAGTATCATGGTCCGGGGGGTATGTGTGTTTTCAGGCTATGCAGGTGCATAGCTGGAGGAGTTATGGGTGGGAAACTCCGAGGTCATTCCCATCTCTTTGAACAGCGGTGGTTGAATTGTGTTAGTTGTACTATTTCACTGACGCGTTGAGATCAAAATCGCACTAGAGAAGTCTCATACAACTCTTTGGTGAGTGCCTGTCTCAATTTTACAAATGCTATCACAAATGTAGTTCTCGTTCTCTACAGTTACAGTGGAGAGAAATAAATTGGATAGTTTTGCAAACAGGCCTAGATTCTGTATTACATTCAAACTTTCACACATCACACAATCATCACACAACAAGACCAAAAACACTTTGCCTCTTAAGTTGTCTTTAAATCTAACATTGATAACACGAGGGCTATAGCATTTAGATTTGCTAGCATCGTAATGTCTATATTGAATTTTAGAGCATTCAGGGAACACCTAAGAATCAAAGTGTTTTGGACTTAAGTTGAGTGATTGAAAAGTTTGAATATCCAAATGACGAAAGAGATACTTCTTATTATTCAAACGACTTATGCACTGATTAGGCTAAATGTATAATACCCCTGTTAGCTTAAGGCTCAGTCATGGGTTCCCCTGCACCAAATAAGATGCAAAGGAGAAGATGTGAGTTTTTTGCCAGTTCCCGTACCGTGGACACAGTCTTGCAGTATGGAAATGTAAATGGGACCATACAGTACTGTGCAAAAACTCAGTGTTGTATGGGCTTCTTCAAGCTGGTTGATGGGCATTTCAGTCCTGATCTGCTAGGTAAGATGAAGTCTTATATAATCCTTTATTTGTAATAAATATAATTTAAATGTCCATGAATTAAGTCTTCTCGAAGAAAACAAGGAATAAGTGTTTAAAATTGCACCGCAGGTAGTTATGATAGATTTAGCTTTTTTTGCATTGCAGGGTGCAGTGAAATTGAAAGACCCTGTCCTGACACTGCATGTTCTGCATCTTCCCACGTTAAAAACTACGCAAAATGTCTGTGCAACTCCGACTTGTGCAACAGTAACATCACTTGGAGTCCAGAAGCAAAACAATCACAGCCACCCAGTTCTCAGGCTTATGGCGAAGGTCTGTATTCTTCCATTACATGATCTCCTCAATGTTGTACCAAGTTTTCTCATTTTTACAAAAGGGAGTTATATTTACATGTAGCCATATGCATGTGAACATGCTTTCTTTTTTCTTATTAAAACTTCAAATCCTTTCATTTGCAGAGCTTGTAAGCCATTGCATTTACGTCTCAGTGCTTTCTGGGGAAAAAGTGACATCACCTGGTTGATATTAGTTGTGTCTAAATGTGTGGCAACAGTCTTACTGCTGCACCTTGATAGGACCTTGACTTCAACCAGGCCCCTTTTTATAACAATGGCAGTTTATGAATAAAATAAACCAAACATTTGTGTGGTTTGAGTATTTTTAAATCATGTTTGTGTATAACAGCAACATCAATAAGACCAACACGTCTTACTGCAGGAGTCCCTTTAAGATTCAACAACAGTGAAAGACTCTTAGTGATAAGATCAGTAATGCAGTCTTTGAAGAGCAGTGTAGAGAGATTATTGCAATTGATCTTTCATCTGTCTATCTAATTAACTACTTCCACGTGACCCTCTCTCCCTCTTACCATGTTTTAGCCCAGGGACATCAAACATAAGGCCCGGGGGACAGATTCAGCCCTTTACATCATTTCATGTGGCCCCATTGAAAAAGTTTGAAACAATTGTAGCTATGTGGGCTGCATGAGAATAATTTTAGCAATGCGCAGAAGAATTATCAGGTTATACACAGCATGTCACTATTGAACTCCAGCGAGTCAAGTATGAGATGCATTACCAACAGGAAAGGGAGACGAAATTATGTGGTCAGGAAGTCGGAAGGGCAATGTTTTAGGACTGTACTGTTGATGGTCAGAGACACGAGTAAACGTGTATTTTTTTTCATCCAACAGTTTCTGGTAGTGCTTGTAGACAATGAACGCGGCCCTCTGAGGCAAAGCATAATGCATCATGTAGCCGGTGCTGAAAATAAGTTATACACCCCTGTTTACCTTTCAACCTTGGATACATAAACTTATACAACATATCATCTTTGGCTTTTATTCAAAGTTTCTCAGTTTCAGTTCTCTGCTCTGGTGAACTTGAAGGATAGATAATGTGGTCATGTTGGTATCATCACAGGCTCTTTATGACCTTCTCTTCCCTTTTTCTCTCCAGTTGTGTTCAGTAAAATTGCAATCATCCTCTTCATCGACATCTTGTTGATTTTGGTATTACTTGTTATGCGACGCAAACTGAGACCTCATCTCAGTTGCTGTGGTAAGATCTTACACAGTATTCAGAAAATGTTAATTCTTATGAAGGAAATTTTGATATTAAGGAAAGGGGAGGAACTGAGGCATTCCTTAAGGATAATGTAAAGTTTTTATTATACACAGGGATATATGTCATGTAGTGTATGCCATGCATTTTGACTTGTGTCTGGATTATCTTATGCAGTCTCAGCCCAGTGATTCCCCTGTAAAATGAATGTCACTTGTTCATTCCCACACTTCAGTTTGCTGATGTGAAGCCAGGTGCTTTTGTGTTCTCCGTTTTGCTGCCTGACAGAGTGACCTTGGCATGGTGTGGAATGCTGTCACTCCCACTGCCTCCCGCACTTCCCCATGTGTTCCCCCTCCACTCCAATGCATGGCTTTTCTTTGCAACTGTTTAAGTCAGTCATGTACAAACTGAAACCAAGTTAGAGCCAAAGACTCTTTATGTCTACTATTTTGAAACAGTCATCAGCTGGCACAGACTTGGGGACAAATTTCAGATGATGTTCAAATCCTAGATTTATGCTGTACGTCAACTGTTGATTTTTCATTTATTTCATTTTTTTGTCATTTTCCTTTGTTGTTTGCATGTACTTTTGTGCAACAGTAATGCTAACTACCTTGGTAAGAGAACATCAAAATTTGAACTGTTGATATTTACAACATTCTTTTATCGGTGTTACAGGTGTGAAGGCAGCCTCATCAAATAAAGGATGGACGTCTCACTGTTCTTGTCATATTTCAGCAGTGTCAGACATTGATGTAGACAGCATGACGTTACAAAAGGTAGGTATGTTATGATATAAGAGAATCCTTTGTCATTAGCCAGTGCAGTAAATATTTACAGATAACAGAGACACTATTGGACATACTATGCACTTACTCTTTCTTTTAATCTTGTAATTTATCTATTATTTCGTTTTTGTAACATTTCAGGTTATAGCTCATGGGCAATATGGTACTGTGTGGCAGAGTAGTTACCAGGGTAATGTGGTTGCTTTAAAACTATTCCCTGTGGATAACCAACACCATCAATTTGCCAGAGAGAGAGCAGTATATACACTTCCTCTCATGGTGCATGCTGGGATAGCACACTTCCTTGGTGCAGGTCGAGCACTGAGTGGGGATCCTGCGCTAGTGTTAAAGCTGGCCTCACATGTAAGTTCATATGATTGACGTTGCTAGGCTGGTTTTCATGCATACTGATCTGCTCTGTAGTAGCCTGGCTTGGATTCTGTTGAAGTTTGAAACTATTGGATCTTACTTTACCCAATCAGCAACATTTGGTCGTGATGTAGCCTATGTAAGGCGCCGGATCGTGAGCTTACCCAAAATTGTGTGCGCTCTGAACAACAACCATCCCCATGTGAGATGTGCCTGACTGGCCAGGATAAGATGCCGCCTGAGAAACCCAGCCCAGTGGGATCAAACCCAGACGTAGCACTGAAGGGAAATGATAATCGAGCAGAAGAGCTAGGAAGGCAAAGCCAGGCTAGCTCTGCAGTAACAGTCTGGCCAATTTCATTTCATCCCCAATGAGGTGGGATTAACAAACATAGATCAAAATGCCTCTGCAGGCATTGGATATGTCTACAGCCAATCAGACCAATGATTGCAAAGGATGAGTGGGATGAATTGCAATTTGAAGCAAAACACATGTTCAGCCCACCTCCATCATGTTGGGGTAAAGCCAGTTGTTGATTGTTTTACTATCTCAGGCAAACGGGATGAAGTTGAGATGGACCCTCTGGCCAGATTTATACATACATGTAGCAGATCTGTATTTGTGAGAACCAGACTATGGTGTTATATTTTATTGAATAATATGCATTTTCTTTAAATAAATCCTAGGGTTTAGTTCACACTAATTTTATATTTTAATATATATAGTTTATTAATGTTTACTGTATGTAAAGGATGATCTAGATATTTTCATGTTACTCTAGTGTGAAAAACACAATTAACAAAAAACATCACAAACATAACAACAAACATAACAAAACCATGTGCAAACAGGGAGTAATCTTTCACATACATGGACATATTCAACAATCAGGCCATTTGGCTGTGACATAATGATACAATTTTAACCACTGTGGCTGATATCCCTTTACTAAGATCTGATCTA
>JAVQKI010246765.1:0-14749 GCA_036025975.1 Nematalosa erebi
CCACCCCCCCCCCCCCCCCCCCCCCCCCGCGCCCCCCCCCAGACCCCCGCGCCCCGGCCGAATTCTACTCCACACATGCAAAGCAAATGAACATCTTTGAATGTCAAATAGTGACCACAAGAATGTTAGCCAGCTTATGATCAGAGGATTTCCACAGCGCAATCAAAGGTAGCTCAAAAACACCACATCTATGGCTCAGAGAGAGAGAGAGAGAGAGAGAGAGATACAAACACAGCGGGAAACGAAACAACAGCATTTTATCCAAGAAATGTCTCTGTGACCTTCTGTCTTAGTCAGCACTTAAAGCTGACTACTGTAAACGCACCCCAATCACAGCCTCTCATCGCTTGGCAATATGGCTGTCTTTCGGTGAGTGTCATTTGAGAGCGAAATGGCAGTGTGACCCCTGTGTGTGTATGATAACATCACATACCTGTGAATATGACTTATGTGCGTACTATTCCCCAGGTCATTTATTGAATTACTTATTTATTTATTTATTTATTTTCAAAGACAGGTCTTAGTAGCTCAGCAACACGGACCTTGTGAGGTTCATGCACATTTTCCACAGGATCATGACTTTCAAAGAATATTTTCCTTGGCTACTGGTGGATATCAGTGTCAGATGGAGGACCTTATAGACATCAGACACTCCAGGACAGAAGCGCTTGAGGCACTGAATACCAATACCTTCTCAAGGCATGCCACAGAGAGGATAGCAGAAGGAGGATGGAGGACATTATAGGCTAGTCTGCATTCCTTTGGAAGAAAATTTAATCAGTTTATCCTGGCTTCACATGAACACACTGTACTTTTCTCCACACAGGATGTTCTTTACCGTCACTGGCCATCACACCTTTCAGACGAAGCCCTTTAAACGGCATCGTTAACGCTGTGAAACGGTACGTGTGCAGAAGTATAGCATGGAATATAGTGCATTAAGCGGCCCAGTGCAAGGCGTTGTTTGCCTTGGACCCTTCTCTCTCTCTCTCCAGTCCCCATGCGCAGCCATAATGTTCCACAGGCTCAGCCCACTCAGCGGAGCATTTTACGGTGAGTGCTTGTGGCGCTGTTTGGACATCTCTGTCACTCTGCATTTTCTTTCCGACCCATCAGCCCACCAGCTCTGCAGATGCAGTTAGACATCTTCAGTCAATGCTCAGCCCCCCCACATGTATAATCAGGATCTCAATCAGGCACTGCTGCCCACCAATGCACTGCCACAGCAGGCCACCGCCCCGGGCCTCTAGCCCCCCAGTTGAAGCCTGCCCAGTGCGCTGTAAGTTTGTTCCAGTTTGGCTTTGCCCCACACTGATCAAGACTGATGGCTTTTTGTGTTTACACTGAAACTGGAATGCACTTATGCCAGTTTACATGAGAGTCATTATAGTGAATTAGAACAACAAGATTCCTTGTTCAATGTGTTTTCTATCACAGCAGAGGTATTGTTTGTGGAAATATTCACAGAGTAGTACTTGGTATTGGATAAGGTCATTGGTAGTTCATATTGATGCATTTTTTGATATTTAATTGATATGGATTTTGTTTCTCAGTATAATTTCATGACATGATTTTATTACCTAAAAGCTGTTTATGGTTTCTCAAAGTGATGGCCTCTTTTTGACTATTCAATAATGTGTAATTATCAGTGCCAGTGAATGTATTATATTAGTCCTTTCACACACAGTGGTCCAAAAATGAGCATATGGGCTTGCTTGATCACCTTCTGAGATAGGTTCTTGATATTTCTGATCAGAGAAGAAAAATAATGAACCTAGGATTTTTTTCTCCAACAAATCATTTTAAAGCCTTTGAAAGAATCGTATATAAATAAACCCAGAGCCTCTGTTCTCTGTCCGGCACTGTGAGCTCTGTAACCTCAGCCCATAGTTTGTGTTAAAAGGACAAAGGGGAGTAGGCCTGTATTATGTTAGTGGGGGGATAGGCAGTATGCATCTGATGAGACATAACAATAGCAGTGTATAAGCCATATAGAGGATGGAAGGTTTAAAATGTCAGAAGTATTAACATTTCATTAGCGAAAAAAATGCAAAAGAATGCCTGCCAAAAAATGAAAGCAAATAAATGTGTAGGTAATCAGTGCTTAGCGGCATCAGTTTATTGAACTGGGGCTGGTTTCCTGAGGCCTCTTTAATGCTAAGTTGATCTTTAGTTATACCTCAACCTCTACCTTCAGCATGACATGATTCCAGAGATGCTTAAGTATTTCTTCTGTAAGTCATACTTTCGTGATAGTAGTTTGGACCAATCTTAACCTTTATCTTAACACAGTTTTTGGCTTAAACACACATTTTACAGCTGAAAAACATCATGTTGGTCTCAAGAATTGTGCACTTACTGCCACAGAAGATCTGTTTGCATTCCATGTTGTGACACCTACACATCATATTGATGCACTTATTATATTTTGGCTGGCAATATCTTGTTAAAACCTGCACTTAAAGCCTGCGCATGCTCAAAAAGGCGCAAATGCCAACAATCAATGCCAGAAATGTGGATTCAGCCTCTGAAGATATACTACTTCATAAGATATCTACTTTAATAAGTTGAAAAATAAGTAGATCTTTGGTAAGATATATCTTCAATCCTATCAGGAAACCAAAACCTGTTTATTAGGCTATGTATAAAGAATATAGAGTCCATTTTCACTGAGTTGGAGTTGAAAGACTAAATTGGATATGACATGAACTGGTATTTGTATATAAAAACATGATACATTTTGAGTTGTACATCTGGACGGTGGTGAAACCTTTACCAGAGATAATTTAGCAGAGTCCTCATCTACTCATGCTGGGCTTCTGCAATCATGTACTCAGTTGTTTCCATTGTAGTGACTTTATTATCACGCCCAAAGAGTTAAATGGAGAGGCTGAATGCTTCTTTCTCCAGGGACCTCCCACGTGGTCGTCTAAGATGCATTTCTCTCACACTGGGCTAGGGCTGTCTCACTGAGGCCCGGGCCCATAAAAGAGACTGGAGGAAGTCGTAAGTCTCTCCTGTGCCTAGCTACATGTTGGGATGCATTCCTGTACACAGTAAACAAATACAGACATCCATTCTTAGAGCACAAGCGTAGTGCACATCAGCAGTCTGCATTGTGGCAAGTGTTGTTTTGTAATTGCATCTGAGAGAGTTGCCCCGGAGATTGTTTATGCCAAATTGTGAAAAAATAAAAAAATAAAAAAATACAAAGTGAATTCAATGTATCTTTGCTCTCTACATGTATTCCCCACAATATTTGTTTACCATTCTGTAGTTGTGCGTTTTAAAGACTACGCTTGTCTAGTCAGTAGTCTCCGAAGGCATTTCCTGTCCGTCTCCCATCCTCACAGACAGCTGAAACGCATATGTCCATGTGCAGTATTAAGTCTATCAGTCAGTGGAATAAACTAACATCTACATACTTTTCTAGTATTCCCCTCAGGGCAACCAATGTCCCAGTCTTCTGTCACATGTCGAATACTGCATTTTAGTCATGCCAACCACATGAAATGAGTTATAATTTCCGTTAGCCAGAAAAAGATGTGTCAAATATTTTTTTCTCTCTCTTTCCCTCCAAGAATGCTGACTAATTGTTACTTTGGTGTTGATGTCTTCCATGTCACTACACATTTTCATCCTGCTCTCCCAGAGGCTTCTAATGGACAACATCCTGGGTGTCAGTGCACTCAGACAGGAAGTTGGTGTCACAATCTGATTGAGGACAATTTTAAAGGCTACCACCAGTCCTGTGAGTTCAGTGCTGTCTTTTTGTTAGCTTGTAGCCCACCCAACCCACACCTGGTAGCTTCTCCGATTACATCTAAGTGTTTCTCCATCCACTGTGGTTGGTGCAACACAACACCAGAGATATTTAGGGGCCAACAGATGCTGGGCGTCCGTGGAGAATGGTGACCAAACCCGATGCCAAAAGTCCCCAGTCAGCTGATTTCTCTTAGGCCTCCCCATCTCGCTCTTTAACGCTGGCATAAATACCTTACAGCAGTGATGTGTCTCATTAGTTCCCCCTCACCCCCATAATTGCAGAGGTGTCTTTATATGCTGACTTATTAAAATGTGGATACAGACAAGCTTTTTTAAGTTAATGGTGTAATTGTTGGAGTAACCTTTCATGTTTGACACAGATGGCTATTATTGGCTTTAGCGCAACGACAACAACAACTATTATTTCAGCAGCGTTATTTAGGAATTATTGATAAATGTGAATGTGATGGTGCCTATAACCTGCATTTTAAGAAGATGTCTCGCTTACATAATGGGAATTTTTAACCTTTATGACATTGGACAAAATGAGCCCTCCAATGAGGATTGTGCAGTGTACAAATTTTGTGCCACCACAGCTCCACAGATATAAAATCTATTATTACTACACAATGGTGAATGGAAGTAAATAAAAGTTCTTGTTTTTGAAGACTCCTATGGGCGATCAATCAGTGTAGGTCTAGAGTAAAGATGCAGTTGCCTTATTCTTTTCATGAAATCGTGGGAAAGAATATTTTCTTTGAATCACTTGAAATTAAGCTATTATAACTGCTGAGCACAGTCATGTGTTAAACCTGGAGTAGAGAACTATTGACTTTGGCTCCTTTGGTCCTCGATTCTCACATGCATTACAATATCTGTAAAAGAAATTAGTACTGTAGCTACTGCAGTCTCTGTAAGGTGGCACATATTTACAGACCAAAAAAAGTAGCCTCTGGACTGAGAGAGTGTTACCTGAAGTTCTTGTCATGTTTAACTATACAATGAGATCCAGTGCAGAAAAGGGGTGGAATGTCACTCAATATCTGCCTCCTTCTTTCATTTTTATGCACTTTTTTTCCCCTTCTCTTTTTCTTTCTTTCTGTCTTTCTTTTTTGTGTACTGCAGCCTGTTGGAGCTGCACAGGGAGGCACGCCCAGCCTGCCCATTGGCTCGGGGCTGAGGAGAGGATTTTAAAAACTCTTTGAGGGGACGGCTACTGTGGAAATCACACCAGGGCTGCCCAGGACACCCTAGCAGGCTGATCCCAAACTTGTCGACAGGTGTCGGGGGAGAGGCGTGCATCCCAGCTCCACTTGCAGTCTCTGTCAAGAGGGATACTAACTTGTCTCAACAGAAAGACACTGCAGCGGTAAGGCCAGATTTCTTCTCTGACATTCCCACCCTCTCATCGGCTACTGAAAGGAGGTTTAATTGGTCTCTAGATTAGTGTAAAGCAACTTTAGTGTTATTTTTCATATCCTGGCTTGGGGCAGAATTCAGAGTAATGTTTAGAGGTTTGCTTCCTCTGTTATTGCCCCTTGCCCCACACGCTGTCCTGTAAATAAATTTCATCCGACTCACTGCAGTTTTTAGGAAGGTTATTAGTTTGACCGCTGTGACACTTTTAAAGGGCAGTTAAAATGCTGAATTGGCTTTTATTGTCTCTGCCTTTGAATGGCTGCAGTTACTGAGATTTATTTGCAAAAGGAGACCTCTTTGCCTCTAACAGTGATCAGAGATTAATTTATATGATTATTTCATCAGAACTTTGGATGGAAAACTAATACATGTAGTGTAGAAATGTTAAATGCACACTATGCAACATTTCAGCAAGGAT
The DNA here is from genome assembly GCA_036025975.1 of Nematalosa erebi. Taxonomy (NCBI): domain Eukaryota; kingdom Metazoa; phylum Chordata; class Actinopteri; order Clupeiformes; family Clupeidae; genus Nematalosa; species Nematalosa erebi. The sequence goes on from JAVQKI010246765.1 coordinate 5,603, forward strand.
ATTGTGAGGGGAACTAACTCTACTTATAATACATGCAGGTATAGTGACATGCTAGCAATACAAATCTGCAATGCAAATGAATGTTAATGGTATGTTTTGCTTGGATTAAAGATGGTTCCAGCTATGGAATTTCATTCATATTATTTCATTCATATTAATACGCACATTTTTAATTTAGTGTTTTATCTGTCTTTGCAATTAACATCATAAAGGAACTTGAATACACATATTACCTGTGCCACTGACATAATTTTGTTGGTGTGTTTTGTGTATCCATGCAATCCCCAATCCTTGTATGAAGAAAACCTGCTAGAATATAATAGCTACACCACTGCATTGTATTTAAAGTAGCCCTACTTAAATCGATTTCCTTGGTCACTAGAGACAGAGGAGTGAACAAAGGTGAGACGAGAAATCTGCTGACTTTGCCTCCGTCTGTCTTGGTGTATTTCTGGCTCGGAAACTCCACTTCTGCTTGCCTCTCCCCCCTCTCCTCCTACGGCCTCCCACCCCCGCATCCCTCACCACTTCCCCACCCCCCATCCCCCCAGTCACATTTGAAGGATCATAATGCATTACGGCGTCCTGGTCTGATAGTGTCAGTAAAAGTGCTACTGTGCTGGCTGCCGTTTTCATCGGTAGCCGGGATCAAATGAGCACCAGATGTGCCGGCGCTGACCATGAGAGGCCGCTTTATTAGAGGCAGCAAGCGTGAGTGCAAACGTTACATAAGGTCATCGGGGCTGAGCGCTGCCTGACTGTAACCTTATCAAGGGCCCTGTGGTTTGGGTATCCAGCCCAGCAGTCTGAGCTGGGGGGATATGAAGCCGTTGCCTCTGAGTCACTCATAATTGCCTGCAGCTTATGCGGCTCCCGGAGCGAAGAAGGTTTGCCGCACGAGTTGCGTGTCTGCGGCCGCCGCGCTCTAAGAGGAGCTGAGTCGAGTCGAGTCGAGGCTGGGGTTCCCCTCCTCCCTTCATCTTCCTCTCTCCTCGCCTTTCTTCCCTAAACCACCTCGCTCTCTTTTTTTTCCAGCATCAGTAAATCCTTTCGTCTCCCCTCTGATGGTGCGACTCAAATACGACTTCAAAAACACAGAGGAACAGACTGGCTTTGTCTGTTAATGTGCCTCTGGAGAGCTGGAGGTATTAAGCACAGGCTGACTGGCCTTGCAACCCCCCTCCAACCACACACACACAGACACACACACACACACACAGGCACACCCACACAGACACACACACACACACACACACACACACACACACACACACACACACACACACACACACATACAAAGCCTCCCTCCAGCACACCATTCCTCCCCCTGGACTGGTGCTCAGTTCCTGCGCAAACGTAAGTGTATCTCATCAGAGGAGTAGTTGGTGAGTAGTGGAGAATGCAGCATCCTCCGTTCTTCCAACACTGGGAGACGTGTGTACTGAATGTGGAATATTAAATTTGTGACTCAGGCTTTTAAAAATCAGATTCCTCCACTGGCCAGGATGCAAGCTTTGGCAAGAGAAGGGTAGCTGAAGTTTACTGACTACTTTACAGCTGACAAATTGTCACAGGGACATATAAGGCAGCGATGTCTAAAGTACTTAACGGGCCAGTGGCTTCAGGACCATGACAGCTTGTGGCTCAGCAGGAGAGGCTGAAAACACCATGGGCTTTGTTTGCTCAGTCTTCTAGAATCATTCTGGTCCTAGCTCATGGAATTAGGAGCCTAGGGGTCCAGGGAGAGCAATGGCCCCAAGAACAGAAGGGCTGAATTACTGGCTTTAGTGTTGAAGAGGCGGTCCTCCCACAGTGGGCCATTTAGCTCAGTACACACACTTACCCTTTATTTTTGTAAAAACATTATCTTAAACTGTTTGTCTTTCTGTTGTTATTATACCAAAATGATGTCAGGATGCTGAATATCCCAAGCTCCTGCAGATAGTGAGTTTTATTTTGAAGAGTCAACCTCCCCAAGGTGTTAATGGACAAATCACATAGTTCCTATCTCTCACCGACCAATATCAGTTAGATATGATGATACCAGTGCATGGCTATCCAACAAGAATCAGACACAAACTCTGATAAAGACATCTGCATTGCACAGAATTCCTCTGAAAGGAGTGCTCAAGCCTCTAAGGTCGGTCAGGTTTATAAGAGAAACAGGAGCCTGTTGTCTGTGTTCTCCACTCTCAGCTACCCAGACCCCTCCAGCATACCCTCTTTTTCTCCACAAGGCCAGGTGGAAACCACGCTAACTCACCACTTTCTCTCCAAAGGGCTCTGTGTCTGGGAAGAGTTTTGAGTGGCGCCCTGTCCTCCTCTTTCCTCCCTCTCATCTCCCTCGCCCTCCTCCACTCACACACACACACACACACACACACACACAAACAGTAGCAACTGTGACTGCAAAACACTGGCAGGTATCTCTGCAACTTTTTCCAAGAGAAATAAAAAGACAGAGGAAAGCAAGCATTGAATAAAAGCACTGACAGAGAGCAATAAACACGGCCCTTTATGGAAGATCTATGTGTACTTGTGCGTGTGCTGAACATGTCTGTTTTTAAGAGGCATTCATACTTTCTCCCGTCCACCTCCCGATACTGTGCCACATTTCTTGATCACGTGTAGTAAGCCTATGGCCTACTGTTTTGCCCATTTTCTTTTCATTTCCTGAGTTGAATGACAGACATGTTTTTACTTTAAGGGTTGAAAGCAAAATCAACATTGATGGTAGCAGATTCGGTCGACCAGCTCAGCGGAATAATCAGAAGCATGCATTTCATATTGTGCACACGGCGCAAGGCATTTTCCACCTTTACCTATGACTGTGTGCTTCTGGTTGGCATTGGCTTTTGTTGACATTCCCTACCTTTATGTCAGCAGATCTGAAGGTTCTGGCCATCTCCCTTGCAGAGTTCATTATTTCACATCTGGTCTTCCACTCTTTCTCGTGTGTGTGTGTGTTGCTTAATGTCTTCATCCTCTTCACAGATACCAGCGTATACATTCCTCCATGATTAAAGCGTTGCCCCTTCAGTAATGAGTAAATAACATGCATTTCAAACAAACAAGAAACACTGCCACAGTGATGTCCACAGGGAAATCTCTTGTCAGTAGGCCATCCTAGGTGCTATAAATACAGAGATCCCATGCCGTGCCCTGCTCTTGTTGAAGACTAAAGACATAATAGTATTCACGGCACTGACAATTTACTGCTTGTATTTGTGTGTTGTAACAGACATAATTCAATTATCTTGTGTTGGCTAGGTTCATGGAGCGTTTTGTACAGTACATGTGAGGCATTTAACAAAACAAAATACTTTGCAAATGTTCGCCCTGTCGCTGAGGGTTTTGCTTTGAACCATTACATTTGCAAAGTGCAAAAGTTTATAGACTTTAACTGTTATGCTTGACTGCTTTTGCATGGGCAGCCAGAGCAATTCATCAGTAAGATGTCTGCTACTGCTGTGAAATCTGAGTTTAACTCCAGGACCATGGCATCTCAGCTTACTGCAGTCAGCTCTGCAGCAAAGATTTAACTGGCTTCAGACCACACAAATTCACATAAGTCTGATACACTAGTGCTGAGGAATCTTAATGCCTCAAGACACCCTTGGGAAGATCCTTTTTTTTTCTTGTTTGTGGGTTCGAAAAGTCTGGCGAATAATTTTCAGTGATATATTTACCTCCATTAAAGATTTCATCGATAGTGTGTGATTCTTTGTGAGGTAGAAGAATGGTATGACATCACTGCAATTAGAAATGACATCATTCAATTCAAAAGCTTTCCATGCTCCTTGAAGTCAACTGCGGTTGCACCCTTGTAATTAATGGTTTGGATGGAATGTGCTTGCCAAGCACAGGGACAGCAGACATTCCACTGTAAGTCAGGAGATCCTATATTCCTCTTGTAAAACAAACTTGCACCATTAAACATAATGTGATGTCCTGAATATCAATCTTTACCGTATGTTTAACATGGAGGGGAAACCCCAATTTGGAAAAAGGATGTTACCAGAAGGAAAATAAAAGCTTTGTTTTTGAGCACTATGACTGTGGAAAATAGTTATACATTCACATGCCTGTGCCTTATGATTTCCCAGGTTGAACCGTCGCATTAATAAATGTGAAAGAGGAGATGTGAAAATGGTTTACCTTTTCACCTTTTCACTTTCAGTGTATTGCACTTGTATACAGTATGTGATTGGTTGTATGCTCACATCATAGACTACATACCTGTGATTTCAGAGACAGAGAGATACAATTAAAAAGGTGACTAAAATAGGTTTCCTGCTTTTTCCTCAGCCATGGTGACCAGACTAAGTCCTCTGGGAAGACTCCTTCTCCTGATGGGAACGCTTTTTGCCGTCTCCTTATTCACGGTGGCAGAGGAACAGGGGTCCGAGAAGGGGGTCACTTTCAGCCACGTTTACAAGATTGGCACAGACTGTAAAGTGGGCTCTCAGGCCCTCCTGTCCAGTGATCAGGTCAGTGACTCGCAGGCTTTGCAGGAGATGACTGTGGACAGAGAGAACGACGTCGTCTTCAGGCACAACATCCAGCTGCAGACACCTTCGTGCAGTTGTGGTGATTCGGAAGACTTCAAGGCCCTACTGTACCGTGTCAATGGCTTGGAGGAGGAGGTGACCTATCTGAAGGCCCAGTGTGCTCAGGGCTGCTGCAAATCAGCAGGTAGCCACACACATTCAACTCAGCTCAGTTACCCTTAGCATTGCAGAGAACACACTGAAATCAACCGGTTAAATACGTCTCATGCATGTAAGAGTGTGTATATGTTTGTATGCATGGAAGCGTCCGTGTGTGTGTGTGTGTGAATATGAGAGTACATTTGTCTGTGAGTCAGTGTGTGTGTGTGTGTGTCTGTCTGTGTGAGCATGTCAGTGTGTGTGTGTGTGTGTGTGTGTGCGTGAGAGTGTCTAAAGATACGATAGGACCATGTGTTATAATGTTCCGATCTAAAGCCCCAGCTGGTACTGATCTCCACGGCTTCATCTGAGTGCTGTACTCCTACTGTGCGCAATAAATGCAGCCGTGTTATCACTATACATTATCTGCAATATGGTGGCCTAAGCAGCATGGGACATCATTGATTCTTCTCAACCAAAAAGAAAGCATATGTATGCTTTTACCACATGTAGTGTACTGCAGTAGCCTCTCAAGCCTTTGAACCCTGCACTAGTAAACTGCTCCTCTGTAATTCTCTGCTTTACAACTCTGGTATTAAGACTTGTCCCCAAACCCTTTTTTTGGCAGGCATGGACACAAGCTGCAGTGGCCAGGGTACGTTCCAGCATGACACGTGTAAGTGTCTGTGCAACCCAGGCTGGACAGGGCCTGACTGCTCCATGTCGACTTGTCCTGATGACTGCAACGACAACGGTCGCTGCGTGGACGGCAAGTGTGTGTGCCACGCTGGCTATGGTGGCCATGACTGCAGCCAGCTCCTCTGCCCCGATAACTGCAACGACAAGGGCCACTGCGTGGACGGCAAGTGTGTCTGCTTCCCGCACTTCACTGGGGAAGACTGCAGTGTCCAACGGTGCCTCAATGACTGCATCAATAACGGACGCTGTGTGGACGGACGTTGCATCTGTGATGAGGGATTCTTTGGTGACGATTGTTCCATGGGTAATGCTTTGTTAATAATTTTGGGATAATTTACAGAAAGAGTGATTGAGAGATGAATGGATTCATAAATAGCTATGGATATAATGATCAAAAGAAAGAAGGGAGTAACAAAAGAAGACAGAAAGAAACAGAAAGAAAGAAAAATAGGCTAATTGAAGTATAGGCTACATAGTCCTCGCTTAAGATTAAGGGACTGTATATCTTTGGCTTTTTTTGGTCATAGGATAGTAAAGAGAGACAGGAAGTGAGCGGGAGAGAGAGAGATGGGGTGGGATTGGGGAAACGATTCTAGGTTGGACTCGACCCTGAAGGTCAGACTCGACCATGGGTCCCTGTTGACATCTGCCCATTTATGGTACGGATTCTGTAGCCAGCTTTGCCAGAGCACCCTGATATATACTTTTTTATGTGTTATAATTGAAAATAGTTTACAATTATTACAAATACTTTACCCCACAAACTGAGTGTGATTCAACGGTTCTTTAGAATACAGCTCATCAACTCTACCTGCTTGGTGATAAACGAATGGATTACATGTGGCATGACACAAAAGACAACCACTGGAAGAAAACACCTTACTATTTGCAGTGGTTAACACAGAGAAATGGCTATATAACAAAAGCCATTATACAGAAATATGTGAAATCCAAACATGGGGTAGGCCTATTCTATACACCGCCAGTCTGAGGAGCTGTAGAATAAAGAATAGAATATCCACCTTTCAGAATGAACTGAGGATGGTTTACGTGACAAAGAGCTGACAGCAGAAGTACTCTTAATGTGCTTTCACAGTTTGACATGTCCAACAGTTCAAATTATCCTCCGAGACCTTGATTGACAGCTATTAGTGGAGAGTGTGTGATCTTCCAGAGATATGAGAGCCCTAGGAATGTACAGGTCATACACATCACAAAAGACAATATTGGTCAGGGGAGAGACGTTTTATGGAGTGGGACATATGAGTTTGCACTTCAGGGTAAAGAGTGAGTAAACTTAGGGGAAGGGAACTTGAGATCAGTCAAGTGACTGTCAAGCAGCGTGTGGAATCTCTTATGCACAATTGTTTCAGTCTGTCAACCTGAGGCAGTAAATTCAATAATATAAAACAGTTAACACCTCAAGAAAATCTCGGAGAGAAACTTGAAATGTTTCTTTCATAATCCTATTCACACATTTGGTCTGAATCTCTGCAGATAGCCAGAAACTGACAGAGATTGACAGAAACACTGCCAGGGAAGATACTTGCTAAGAGAATTTTTTGTGAAAAAACTAACAAAATCAATTCCAATGCAACCAGCCCACATCAGCATGAACTTCTGCAGCAGATTGCGAAATATGAAAGAGCTCTTCCATAAAGCATTCACTGTTGAATATCATGTAGGAAATTCTCAAACCACCATCAAAGTTGCATTTTACCAACATTCCAAGCATGTGATCAATTTATTTAATTGCATTCAATATAACATATCCCTGCTTAAACACTGGTTGCCTTTCCCAGAAGAACATAACTTTAGGTTGACTGTGGTCTAATACACTGTCAATAATCATAAGGCAAAAAAGCAACAAATGAGAAATCGCAGGCTGATATGTATCCTCGCCACAGAGGAGCTGCTGGAGTTTTTTAGAGGTCTTCAAAGTGCGATCAAACCCTAGCAGATGTGTGGGATTCAGTCTGGTTAGTGTACGAGTCAGGGCTCCTCCCTTGCTGGCTCTCAACACTCTTTCCACAGTGGCAGACGAAGCACAAACAACAGCAGCCTAGCCTACTACTATTATTATTATTATTGCCATAACTGAACTATTTCTCTGAGGCTCCAGGCATACAACCAAAATTATCTATGTGATAGAACGTCCCTATGGATGCTCCAAAATGCCATGGAAGTATGTAAATTACAATATAGACTGTCACTGTCTTTATGAAAAATGTGGCCATTTTTGTGTTGACTTAATGACACAGTATCACCAGAGCTTTGCTGATTGAAAGCCAATTCATGTTTTTTAAATGTTTTTTTAACACCATGGTGATGCTTTCTTGGCATGAATGCAGTGTTCCAGATTTACGTCAACCTTTATTGAGTCCAAACATAATTCTGTTATGATAGTAATTTTCATCTTCAAAATGTGCTTCCCTCATTATCAATCAGTCGTGACACGAATTTCCGGTACTTGCACTTTTTCTAGGCCTTAGATGTTAATTTATTTGTCCCGCTGGCCTTTCTGAAATATTATTTAAGAGTGAAATTGTTACTGGCAGTACCTGGAAAGGACGGCAGGAACAGGCGTATTAACTGCCACTGGATGGATTGGCTCCCGCTGAACTTTAGGAAAACATTCAGCTTCCTGCCCTTCGCCATGTGGAACAATGTCCAAAACTTCTGTGCATTCTTTCCTGGTTCATGTGGTCTCCACAGCACCCATTCCCACTCAAACACTCCTGTGTATTCTACTTTCCTCCCGCTTGTTGTATTTCTTTGAATTCGCCCCTGTGTGCTGTGTTTTCCACCTCTGCCCCAGGGGTAAGCTTGGAGTGGAAATTTCAGACAGCTAACTACCTGTCTGTCCCCTCAGGCTTGTGAGCTTATAATTGAAGTTCTTCTGGTGCTCTTCTGCTCAGCTTTCCCTCGAGTGTATGGCAGTGTCTCTCTTCTCTGCTTCTATATAATAATAATACTGTTGCACAGCCAAGTTACTCTTCATCAAGTCTACCACATCAGATATTGTGTCTGACCCGCTGGCTCCACATGAAAGCAGTTACTGTAGAGAGACTTCCACAGTAATATAGTTAATTATAGTAATATAGTAATATTCATTATCAAATTACTCAGCTCTGTACGTAGGCATTCAAAACCATCTAAATATCTTCCATGGCTTTAAAGTCACTACTATGCCATCAAAATGAATCTGAAAATGATACCATAACTAGTAGTCTAATAAAAGCATACCTCAACAAGTGGCAAATTACTGCACTGAGTTGCTTTAACGTAAACCTGACAAAGATGTAAACCTAAAAAAAATCCACTTCTCACCCTCCTCTTTACAGTGATGGGACCCAAATACCTGCGTCTGCTGGAGGCAACAGAGGTGTCTCTGCTGGTTGAATGGGACTTTGTCAGAGGGGCCGAGTACTACGTGCTGACCTACCACCCCGAGGGCGAGGAGGGGTCCATCATCACTGTCAATGTCCCTAACACAGAGAACTCCTACTTAATCACAGGCCTTGTTCCAGGCCTCACCTACATTGTGCAGGTGTATGCTGTCATCAAGGAGATCAACAGTGAATCCGTCACCCTAGAGGCTGCCACAGGTAAGAACCTAAGACCGCCAGTCTGTTCAGCTAGACTCCTTCTCAGGCTTTCTGGTTATTGCAATGGCTTAATCCAGTGGCGGAACAAGTCAGAGCCGGGCCGGGGGCGAGGCAAATGACCGGGCCCTTTATTAAAGCTTATCATAACATCTTTTTACAACATATCCGCAACAGCGGTGTTTACAAGTTTC
>JAVQKI010246860.1:0-16218 GCA_036025975.1 Nematalosa erebi
TTGTTTTTTTTTGTCTGTTTTGTGTGTGTGTGTGTGTGTGTGTGTGTGTGTGTGTGTGTGTGTGTGTGTGTGTGTGTGTGTGGCAGCTGAGTAACCGGTTGTTTGAGGAGCTCGCCATGGATGTGTATGATGAGGTGGACCGACGGGAGAACGACGCTGGTAAGACTCTCATCCTCCTCCCTCTGACAATTACAGTGTTTCCCTCTCTCCCTTTTTCTCTCTTTTTCTTTCTCTCTCTCTTCTCTTTTCCCCCCTCTCTCTTTCTCACTCACTGTTCTTCCCTCCCTTCCCCTCTCTCTCTGTCTCTCTCTCTCTCTCTGTCCTACTCACTCTTCTCTCTCTCTCCACTCAAACCCAACTTTTTTCCTTTTTCAGTTATGGAATCTGTGAGCTGGGGATCTGTGGGTGGTAATGGTGGGTGGGGGGCGTTGGGCAGACGTATAAACACACTCTGTGGACGGAGCAGTTGCCATGAAGGGCCAAAGACCTGAATGGGAGGGAGGGATCAGAGCAGAGCAGAGGGAAGGGGAAAAAAAACAACTTGTAGGAAAGGAGGAGAGCGAGAGAAAGCAGAGCGAGCAAAGTTCCTGAAGGGAGTGCCATAGGAATTTGTGAGTCGTTCGTTTGCTCTCTCCCTTCTTCTCTCTCTCTTTCTATTTCGTCTCCCTTCTCTCTCTGCTCTCTCCTCTGCGTAGCGGGAGCGGTAGCGAGCAGGCGAGGCTGGAGGCTACAGGTAAGCTGAGTGGAAGGTAGCAGCGGGGGTGGGAGGGAAGGAGGGCTGGGTTGGTGGGTGGGTTAAGCGGAGGGCGGAGGGTGGAGGGCTGCGTCTCAGGGAAAGGTCAGGCACACAAGGGGACGCCAGCACAGCTCGGGGCACAGCCAGAAGCTTTTCTTTCTCGGCCGGAAGAGCCCGTCTGTCAAACGTGTGTGTTGTGGAGTGCATGCGTGTGTGTGTGTGTGTGTGTGAGTGTACGTTAATGGTTTTTAGTGTTCCTCATTAAATGCTTTTTTCTCTTTTCCTCCCACTCCCACTCCCATCCCACTCTCTCTCTCTCTCTCTCTCTCTCTCTCTCTCTCTCTCTCTCATATCTCTCTCCTGCTGTCTGTTCTCTGTGTTAGTGTGGCTCACAACCCAGAACCACAGCACCCTGGTGACGGAGCGCAGCGCCGTTCCCTTCCTGCCAGTCAACCCTGAGTACTCAGCCACACGCAACCAGGTAAATACCACTCACACGCCCACATGAACAAACACTCCTCCACATGCTTTATAGCATGTGTGCTTCTCTCTCTCTTACTCACTCTACCTGTGCATATATCAAACACACACACAGATTTGTTATTTTAAGCCAACAACCACCGTTAAATACACTCCCTCTCTCTGTATTTCTTAGACACACACACACACACACACACACACACACACACACACAGACAGACACTTACTGACTCATTAAGTCATTTTCGCCCCTCAGCACATACACATACAGACAGACACAAACACACACACACACACACACACATACACTGACTCTATCTCTCATACACACACAAACACACAGTTACTCACTGACTCATTGAGACTTTCTCTCACGTTTTCTCACATACACACATACAGACACACATAACACTGACTCTATCTCTCATCCACGCACACACACACACACACACACACACATTAACTTGTGTTTGCCCAGAGGGTGCGAGGCTGTCCAGACTGCCGCTTGGCTGCGTCTGGAGCCACTTCTGCTCGGCCTGCTGAGGAGAAAGCAGCGGACGTGATGCACTGTGACATGCACAGGCGGTTGGCCCGGGCTGCCAGGACGACACTGCAGCGCACGAGTTTGCACACACACTCCGAAAAAGAACGAGCACGAGACGGAGAGGGAGAGAGGGATTTCAAAAAGAACAGAAGGACAAACGGGGGAAAGCTAAAGTCTGGGGTGAAACAGAGAGAGGGAGAGAGCGGATGAGGCTCATGTCTATAAATAGAGAGTTTGTGGCTTGATGATGTCTGCAGCCCACTGCAGGCCAGCTGGGAGACAGAGTGACGTTGAGTCAAAGACAGAGAGAGAGCGAGAGAGAGAAGGGGGGGTGCAGGGAAGGAAAAAGGCAAGATGTTTTCCAGCTGTCTTAAAGCTGGAGCCCTGTGGTAAACTTTGGACCACTCTCTCTCTCCCTCTCTCTCTTTTCCTATCCCTCATTTTCTCTCTCTGTTTGTGTGGCTTGTTCTTAGCGGGCACGTCTCCTGCAATGTGATTGGCCAGCCTTGGAATGACTGGTCACTTTGTTTATATGTGTGTGTGTTAGGAGAATGGCTTCTGTTGGAGAGAGAGGGGAGGGTTTCAGGGCAGCGGCCCAGCTGACACGTCCACACATCTGTAGCCTCCCCCGGCAGCTTGTCCCCGTGTGCCTCACCAAGGAGCACCGCAGCCACCAGCCTGAAGGGAGCTTATTTTAACATGGGGATTGAATTAAGGACACTAGCTAGTTAGCCAGTTAGCACCAGCGACTTGTTTCCACTGTGCCGCAGCGAGAGCGCCAGTTTTTTTAATAAGGTTCTCAGCCTGCAGCAGGTCCGTGTTTGTGTTCGCCGAGGGCGCCCTAGAGCTGCTCGCTGGGCCGCTGTGTAAACACTGACGGCTCATGGTTTATGTCTTTCTCTGAGAGGTTTTGTTGGCTGGGTTTTTTTTTAGGGGAGGAGGGGAAGCCATGATGGGACATAGAAGATTCACTCGTTCTCTGTTGTCTTTTCTCCCCCCGTTTCTCTCTGATCTCGCTCTCTATTTCTTACTCTCTCTCATTCTGTCACTCTCTCTCTCTCTCTCTGTCTCTTACTTTCTGTCTTTGCTCCCAGGGTCGTCAGAAGTTGGCACGCTTCAACGCTCGTGAGTTCGCCACCCTCATCATTGACATCCTAAGTGACGCCAAGAGGCGGCAGCAGGGCAAAGGCCTAAGCAGTCCCTCCGGTGAGCGGCCTGTGCTTGTCATTACATAGACTGTCCAGCCCATTACTGAGCCCGTGACTGGGATGGAGGGGGTCGGGGAGGGGGTAATGTACTGAGTGGGCTCCCATTGAGGGATAATGCAATTGCAAAGATGAGATTATGGGACATTTATGGGGCGTTAATGGAGGGATGGCTGTCTGCTGTGGGAGGGTAATGTTGGGGTGGGTGTGTGTGTGCATGTGTTGGCATCAGTTGTCTCCTCTCTAACAACCCCTCCCCCCCTGATGTTTCTCCTCTCACAGAGGCGGTGGATCTGGGCCAGGCAGACGATGACCAGCATGACTACGACAGCGTAGCCTCAGATGAGGACACGGACAGCGAGCTGGCCACACAGAACAACAGCAATACACAGCGGAACAACCGGGCCAAGGTGAAGAAGGGGCACACACACACACACACACACACACACACACACACACACACACACACACACACACACACACAGATACATTAGTATGACACTAGGGGGGGCAGTGCAGGTGAAGGGAAGGACCAATCAGCAGCTGAGGCCTCCCTAGACTAGAGTTGCATCCTTCAAAATGATATAACAGGTTGTGTTTGTGTGGTGTGCAAGTATGGACAATGCTTCTGCAAGTGTAGGTGTTCCTTGAGAGAAGAAATTATTTGAGGTGTGAATAGTGGAGTCCTCTACCAGAGAGGGTAAAAGCAGACGGAGAGGCACAAACGTTCCTTAAATTTCGTGTTCTATTCTCGCAAGGGGGAGGGAGGAAAATCCCTTGTTTTGCAGGCCAGAGTGAAGTCCTCACATCATTGAAAAATTGATATTGTGACGTCATGTGAAACTCCCACTTATGCAGACCAGAACTATTCATGTTTGCTCCCATTGTAAACTATGATGTATTCAGTCATCTTTGACTGTACTCTAATCCCTTATACATAGCAGCCTAACCAGAGATCATTGAATACTGACCAAGATAGAGTAATGTAATATATTATAGTGGGAGCGAATGTGAACAGTTCCGGTGGATACGCCACAATATTAACTTTTCAATGATCTTTTGTACGAGCATATGAGGGCTCGATTCTGGTCTGCATAGAGGGGGATCCCCCCCTTGTGAAAATAGAACACTGAACTTAACGAACGTTTGAGACTCTCGCTTCGCTTTTACCCTCTCTGGCCTAACTTAGCACCATTACAATTAGGTTTCCCCCCTCCCCGAAACTCCTCCATAAGCCAGCTGGTGTAGGATCTTTCACCTCTGTTGGCTTGAGAGTAGTAGCTTTTCCTGAAGGATGATGACCCAACACCAGGGGGACGTCAAAGGCTCAGGCCTCGTTCATAATCCATTACACTGTCAGCTGAATGTTCTGCACATTTCTCTAGCTGTCCATCGAGTGTGTGCGAGTGTGTGCAACTGTGCGCTTAAAAAAAAAAAATCTTTGGGGAAAAAAAAAGTCTGTTAAAAGGAAAAGCAACAAAGCAGTTAGGTATTAACTCCAGCCAGGCAGCACATTTTTTCAGGACGTAGTTGTCATTTTTACCTTTCACCAGACTCAAGGCAGCACCTTTAAGCCTATATTCATGTGGGTCTAAACCAACTCTGAGGACTGTAGTATCTGTTATACACCCATATATCATACACTGGAGCCGTTGGGTGTGACTTGTTGTATTTAGTCTCTGACAAATATAAAAATGGGGAATCTACCACACCACTGCTGCGGTAGTTCAGAGCGAGCGCAGTCATCTCTCAGCATCTTGCCCCAGCATGCTTTGCGTGGCCGATGGCGGCAGCGCGAGAGCATTTTTCCAGCCTGACATCAGCGCCTTTTCCCCAATGCTAATCAGTAGAGCATTGTTCGGCTCCTGGAGGGAGGAAGCGCAGAGTGAGCACGCTCCCGCTGGCTCAGGAAGTGCGAGGGCTGCTGCTGTGCAGAGCAGAACAGCCATACAGATAGGCACACACACACACACACACACACATACAGATAGGCACACACACACACACACACATACAGATAGGCACACACACACACACATACAGATAGACACACACACACACACATACACATACAGATAGACACACACACAGATAGATACACACACACCACACACACACACACACACACACACACACATACAGATAGACACACACAAAGATAGATTCACACACACCACACACACACACACACACACACACACACACACACGTACACAAATGTACAAATTCACAGTTGCACACACAAAGAGTACAGATCCAGCTGAATGCAATCATCTATCTGCCTTCAGTCTTTTGGGAGAACAAGTGTGGGTGTGGAAAGAGGAGAGGTTATTTCCTGAACTTTCTCTGTGAGTGTGTATGTGTGCACATGTGTATTTACTTGTGAGTGGGAGCAAAGCGCAAAGAAGTACGGGATGTGTCATCCAGCGTGTTCATCCAATGTAACCCAAATGTGTTAATCCAGTGCATGTTTTAGAATGGAGTAAAGAAACTGTGAAACGGAATTGCAGATAATGGCCTCATAAAATGTACACTCTGGTACATTTGACTCCCGTCTAGATTTAATTTGTTGTTCTCTGTTTTATGCTTATTTTGGTCCTCTGTCTCACCCTCTTGAAATGTATAAAAAAACAAAACTGGTAAATTCCTCCAAGCCTCTAAATGTGGCAATCCTGACAGTAAATTGCTGGCACAGGCAAGATTTAGCCTCCAGATTTGCTGGTTTGGTGACTGATTAAAATTGCGCCATTGCATTAGCCATGTTAAATAGGTCAATCTTCAAGGAGATTGCATTTATGGATCCACATTCATCATGGTTTGGGCTAACGGCCCGAATTGCAAATGTAAAAACAAATAGCCTCGGTGGCATACGCGTCTGGTGTTGTTCTGGTACACCCTCACAACAGCACTGCCACCACCCCCTCCACCTCCCCCCTACCCTTCTCCCAGCCACTTATATCTGCCTCATATTAGGATTAATGCACTGCACCATGCTAGGGTGATTTCACAGACAACTCATGCTCCTGCTCAGTTTTAGTGTTGTCCTCCATGCCTCATTCTTCCTACCGCCATTAATTCTCCAGCAGGAGACGACGTTTATGTTGGAGGTTAAGTGTTATAAGCTGTTTACCCTGCACTTGTAATACTTAGGATTTTTTTTTTTTTCGTGGAAAAAAGGAGTTTAGAGGATAAATTTGAAGATAAATCTGCAAGCCAGCATTCATAGACCTTGTATTTTTCTGTTTTTGTGTGTGTGTAGAGTATGGACTCGTCAGATCTTTCAGATGGGCCCATCACCCTGCAGGAGTATCTGGAGGTGAAGAAGGCCCTGGCCTCCTCTGAAGCCAAAGTTCAACAGCTCATGAAGGTCAACAACAACCTTAGCGAGGAGTTGCGCCGACTCCAGAAGGAGGTACAAGTGGCGCACCTACACACACACACACACACACTCACTCACGATACATCCAACTTTCACCTCCCAGGCATCATAGTTTCAACACACACACACATCCTCACACACACAGACTGACTGTCACATGTGCAGCACAGGCTGAACACACTGCTTTCTTATGAAGACAATATCCTTTTTAGGGGGTACTCACACCTGCCTAGTTTAGTTCGCTTAAAACAAACGCAAGTTCGTTTCCTCCCTTGGTTCTGACCATTTGAGCTAAAATTAATACAAGCACTCGAACTCTGGTGCGGACTGAGAAGCGTACCGAGACCCAGCTGAAAAGTTGGTTGTTTTTTTTTGAGGTGTGGAAGTGACCTGATCCAACCCATACAAAAAAAGATAATGTTTTTTGGACCCAACTAGCTCCTGTTGTCATTCAAAAACAGGAAAAATGTTACAGATCTGTTGTTCTGATAGTTCTGATTCAAGCTAGCCGCCATGCAAGTTGTATTGTAGCAATATTAAAAGAAGTTTAAGTGTCTCTGGTTGTAGCCTATTAAATGCACCTCACATTTAAAATCAACTTCCACAAATTGTACTGTAGCTGTTGAATCAGAGACAGTTTAATGATTAAATACAATAAAGACTACTTTCACTTTGGCCTCTCTTCCTCCCTTGCCCTAAATATGTTTTATGGAGGAATTCTGGTCCACTTGCAAAAAATGCAGTGTGAAAGAAAACACCCCAAATAAAAGAATAAATATTGTATTTTGGTCCGGACCAAAGCAAGTGAGCTAACGGACTTTCCTGGTGTGAATACCCCCTGAATTTTTAAAACGAGGCAAGCTCTGAATATTGGTCCACACAATTTCGGTATTTTTCACCTTTGCTACTGTAGATAGTGGCGTGTGTTCCTGTTCCTTTTGGATATATATACTGTACGTGAAGCCATTTCCAGTCCACCACATTCAGTTCCATGCCAGCGTATCATTTGTCTTCGGTGCCGCCACTGGCGTCTTCTGTCCGTATAGACGTCTCCATCTCCACCATCACCACTCGTCTGTTTATGAAGCGTCCATCATTATTCACACAGTCAATACCCTCAGTGTGGAGGGAACCAAGGGCTCATTCGGAACCTTAAACACTGGAACAGGATTGCGTAGCAGTGGCCGCATGCACCTTCCTACCTGACAGGAGAGGGGAAGACGACTCCAGAGTCCCGCATCCCTCCCAATCCCCAACCCCCCACCCTCTTTAAAGCATGCCACCATTGGCCCTCTCCCACCCCCCCAGAATGCAGCCACCCTTGAGTGAACATCTAATATAATAAACCCCCCTTCCCCTTCTACCTCATACATACGTCCCTTGTTCCAGCCTTGTGTTGCTCCTATTGGTTTGAGGCCTCGTCCCCATTGTGTGTGTGTGTGTGTGTGTGTGTGTGTGTGTATGTGTGTATGTGTGAGTGACAACAGACAGCATGTAGGACTTTTTTTGCCCTCATCCTGGTGTTGTGTTTGACTCATGTGTGACCCAAGGTGACCCATCCCCTTCCCTTCCCTTCCTTGCCCCCTTACCCCCAACCCCGCCCCTCAACCCCTCACCCCTCTCCTGTAGATCATGCGGATGCAGACGGAGAACAACGCGCTGCGAGGGTGTAAGGTCGGCGGGACGGCCATGTCGGGATCAGGGGGCAGCGGCGTAGGGCTCTGGCCGGGCGGGGGCATGCGGACGGGCGGAGGTGGGGGACTGGGGGGAGGAGGAGGTGGGGTGGGTATAGCGGGAGGAGGAGGGGGAGCCGGGGGCGGGGGTTTCGGTCTGAGTCTGGGCGGCACGGCCACCAGCGCCAGCACCATCACCACTGCCACCGGCGTCCCCCTCCGCAGGGACCGGCAGGCCTTTTCCATGTACGAGCCCGGCGCCGCCCCCCCAAAGACCCTCAGCCCCGCGCTGGACTCACTGTCCGGCCGCCTGCAGCCCCTCAACCCCTCCGGCGTAAGTGTGAACCCCATGAAACCGGCCTGGGAATGACACTCACAGTAGACTTGCCCCTCTCACAGCTGTACTTCACTCAGTCTATATTTATATATCCCTCTCTCTCTCTCTGTCTCATTCCCTTTCTTTCGCCCCTTCTGTAGGTCTTTCCACTCCTTGCATTTTGCTGTCTTGTCTCTGGTTCTTCCCTTTCTTGCCCCTCAGCCTGGACTTTACTCAAATGCTGTCGCTGCTGCTGCTGTTGTTGCCCCTGCCTCTGCTGCCTGGCTGACCTCAGTGGACGCCACTCACACCAATTACCTAGCACACACCCACAGACACATACACACTCACACACAAACGTTTGGGTGACCCGTTCAGCTAACTCACAACCCCTTCACCCTTCACTGCCTGCACAGACCTTCTGAACGGTCTGTCTCAGCAACAGTTTCAACGATTTTACTTCTAGGCCTAGACCCTAGACAGGAGAAAGGTGTCATGTCCTTGTTTGATGGTGAACGTGTTGAGTCTCAACTCTCCAAGAGAGGCCGCACTCTTGAGCAGCTCTATGGAACCTGCGTTCCTGGGCTCTCTAGCCCATCCATAGGGCAGATAAAGCAGATGAACCCCCAACCCCCCCCCAGACACTTGGCACTTTGCTGGCCCTCTGCAGGTGCAGGTGTAGTCTTTTGTGCCCACAAGAGTCCGAGTCAAACTCCTCCATCCTGTTTGTCTCACCTGTCCTGTCTGTCAAATAGCTCACTCAAACAATACCCCCACCTCCATCCATTTCTCTCCCACATCCATAAGATGTATGTGTTTTCTCAGAAGTTATACTTGGGTTAGCATTTACCAGATGATCTCTCACAAAGCCGCCGTGTCTCCTTCCATGTGCAGTATTTGTCTGTATATGACTTGCATGATAATCTTGATATTTATACTTGGAAGTTTTTAATTATGATGTCCAGATTGTGCGTCAGCTGCAAATTGTGCCTGTCTGAGGCATTCACAGGTGGACATGGTAGTAAAGTGAATGTGCAACTTCAGAACAGTGAGTGACCACAAGGGGGCATTAGATCCAAACAGTGGAGTGAGTTGTAGGTGTACTGGACAAGTCCGTCTGTGTGTGTGTTTGTGTGTGTACTTCTCTCTTCTCTTGTAGTCGTGTAGAGGTTTTACTCACAAAGTGTAACAAGGGGGTTGAAAGCACTGATCTACTGGAAACCAGTCAAGCGCTGAGCCTCCCAACACAGTCCTCTTGTATTTTGTCTATAGATTGAAAAGAAATGATGTGGTTGATTTGGTCTCTAATCACTTCCTAAGCCCAGTATACATTTATTTTAGACTCTTAAAAGAGTCAATTTTCTCGACCCCAGGACTACAGCGCTTGGCTGGCATCACCAGACTGGTTTTACTTCTGTTTCTGTGTGTTTAGCACATGACTGAAGCTGCTACTCTTTTGTTTTTTTCCTTTTCCTCTAATGCTTACTCAACTTGGCATTTCTCCTGCTCTCTCTGCCTCTCTCTCTTTCTCTCCACACTCTCTCTGTGCTAATAGCATGTACCTTACTGACTCACGCTCATCTTCCTCCCGGCGTCTTAGGTGCGAAAGGGCCCAGCAAGCCCCAGTCCCTATGGAGGCCAGCATCTCTCAGCCTCCACTGAGGTGGGCAGGTATATGGTGAGTGTCTTAAGCGCTGCTGCTGAGTCTGGTGTCTTTGTTCACATATCCTTCACTAGCTCTGTAGACATGCATGGAGTGTTTTTGTCATCTGTCCTATATTACTGTTTATACATCGTCTATATATTCTATTGCCTGAATGAGACTTAGGATAGCAAAACAATTTATTGTGTGTGTGAATATGTTTAGCCAATAATAGCTGACTCTGATTCATTGAATTTCTTCAGACATGTAGCTCATTCTGTTTGCTTTGTCTTTCATCAGGTTCCCAAAACAGAGAAGCATGGTAGCGGCACAGACAGCGATTATGACAACACTCAGACATACGATGTCTCGTTAGGGTTTGTTTGGCACCATTTCTATAGCAATCCACTTTGGTCACTGTTAGATTTGCAAATTTTCTT
The DNA here is from genome assembly GCA_036025975.1 of Nematalosa erebi. Lineage (NCBI taxonomy): Eukaryota > Metazoa > Chordata > Actinopteri > Clupeiformes > Clupeidae > Nematalosa > Nematalosa erebi. The sequence continues at coordinate 10,416 of JAVQKI010246860.1, forward strand.
TTATTTTTTTGTGAGCATTCCAGTGTGTGTTGGATTAGATGTTGGGTATGTTTTGAATGATGGGTTGTTTGTTTATGTGTGTAGGGCTGGCCGCAGCAGTGAAGAGGAGAGCCGCACCGAGCTGGATGAAGTGGAAGGGGGTGAGCCGGACCCCACGCTGCCCTGCACAGAGGACGTCATTCTGAAGACGGAGCAGGTGACCAAGAACATCCAGGAGCTGCTACGAGCTGCCCAGGAATTTAAACATGACAGGTAACAACACCACAGAAACTCTATTAGCTAAACACAGGAAGGTCCTGTAGGTTTTCTGTTGGTTTTATTGTAATCTTAGGGGGCATTGTTAATGTGGCTCCTTTTTAATGTCTTTTGGTAAAACAGAGCAGTGAACAAAGCCATTAGTATTTAGAGGGACAATAAAAAAAGCACAAAAATAAACTTCTCAGCTCTGTTCAAGAACTTTATTTCCCCATTAAACAGAAACCTGTCTCTAAAGAGGTTTGTGTTTGCAAGATCTTTTTGGCGTAACATTTGTCTGTGTGTTTGTCCACAGTTTTGTCCCATGCTCTGAGAAAATTCACACGGCGGTCACAGAAATGGCCTCTCTTTTCCCCAAGGTAGGCACTCTTGTCATAGAGACCCTTTGGATATCCCTGCTGTTGGATTGTCATTTCTTACTGGGGTCCTGCTTTTACTGTTTCTCAACACTTTTTCTCAGCTACAGCCTCACTTTGTGCATTATGGTTATATTATGTGGGCGGTGGTGACGTAGTGGTTAAGGAACCTGGCTAGCACGCTAGTAGCCTGGAAATTGTGGGTTTGAATCCCGGCTGCCACGGTTGTGCCCTTGAGCAAAGCACTTAACTCTAAGTTGCTCTAGGGGATGCTGGCCCTGATGTAATTGATAGTTGACAAGTCGCTTTGGATAAAACTGTCTGCTAAATCCATAAAATGTAAGTGGTTATTCACTTAACCTTTCATCCTTTTTCCTTTAATTTTATTTTGTTTCCTTTTTTTTTTTTCATGCTCAGCGGCCTGCTTTAGATGCGGTGCGCGGCTCGCTGCGTCTCTTGCTGGCTAGTGCATCACGGCTTCAGGTGGAGTGCCGCAAGGCTGCGCCCTCGGACCCCTCCGCCGTCACCGTGGACTACCAGCTCCTCACGCAGCAAGTCATCCAGTGTGCCTATGACATAGCCAAGGCCGCCAAGCAGCTGGTCACCATCACCACTCGTGAGAAGAAGCAGTGAGGCAGCCCCGCCAGAAGGGGGCAGCCAAGGGTCTTGTGGGATGGGGAAAAAAAGAGGGGGGTGACCAGAAGGAGGGATGGAGAGAAGAGAAAACACTCGTGACTTGCAAACAGACAGAGAAAGAGAGCGCAAACTAATGAAAACGAAGAAATGTAGATGAGAAAAGGGCAGGAGCTCTATGGGGAGATGTGAACTGGGGAATGTGTGGGGGGGAAGACATAGACAGAGCGTCCTAAATGGAGAAGGGGAAGAAGAGTGCATGGAGTGGGAAAAAAACATAATCATGACGCTAAATGCAGCTATCACTACAGATGGGGTGGGGGGAGGAGAGGCAGCGGACTGCTGACGGAGGCACTCAAGGTTGCGGAGATGGCACATCCAGAGAAGCAGGAACCCCCCCCCCCAAACGGGTCGGCTCTTAATCATCTCACTGAATCTCACATGACCACTCTGGTCCTGATCCGCTCTTTAGGTGGGACCCCTCCATGCCCCAAAAACACTTACAAGACTCTCTTTCCAACGCACACATGCACATGCGCACACACACACACACACACACACACACACACACGCACGCACGCACACACACACACACACACACATACGTACACACTCACAAGCATGCAGACTTGCTGCCATGCTGAACCTGGGGGCCAGGGCACAGAGACTGCATCTCTTTGGGGCCACAGACAGAAAAGCACTCCCAGTCATACTAAAGAGAAGCGCAGTTAAGGGCCCCCACTGGTGCAGACTGTGTGTGTGTGTGCTTGTGTGTATATATGTGTGTGTGTGTGTGTGTGTGTGTGTGTGTGTGTGTGTGTGTGCTTCTTGGCATTGTTGAGGGCGGGAGGATTGTCGCCATTTTATTTTGTTTTTGTTCTTTTTAATTATGCCGTATCGCTGGCCTGTACCTCTTGGGACAAGATTTGCTGACTTTGAAAAAAGCAGACACTTACACTGGAATTGTTATTGTATTATTATTATTATTACTATAGTTTTGTATCATTGTTACTGTTTATCATTGCTGTTTTATTTGTTTTTGAATGACTTTGTCACTGAGGATTTTTTTGTTTTGTTTTTCCTTTTGTTTTTTTTTCCTCAATCTCCATTTGGGTTTCATAATCATTTAGACACGGAGATGGTAGCAGAGCTTTGACATGGGAGACATTCTCCAGTTGGTCCTTGCCTCTTGTGTCCTGCTTCTCTGGTTCACACTAACCTGTGAAAAGGTTGCTCGAAGTTCAGTGGAACACTCCCATTCCGACAGAGTGACTCTTTTTTTTTTTTTTTTTTCTTCTTAGTTTCATTTCATTCTTTATGTATTCATGATGTGTTTGTTATTTGATATGCGGTTGAACAATAGCCAAAGGAGAATGGGGAATGGGTCAGGTGTTTCTCATGCCCTTGTCTCCCCCCTCTTGAGCACAAGGACAATGGTTTCTGTATGGTCTTAGGAGGAAAAGAAGAAGGAAAAAAAACAAACAAAAAAAAAGCAACACTTGCAGTTGATGTCAGAATCGCCATGTTCTGCTCAGAAGAGACCACAGCTCTAGCTACACTGACAGGATGCTCATCTCAAAGTTCACAACATAATGGGATCATTTTTAAACCGATAAGATTTACGTGTGTAGTTGTATGTTGGCTGGTCTTATCTGCCTTGTAGTGCTAGCACGTTTGGGAGCAGTGAACATTTCAAAAGTGTTTTATATTTCTTTCTTTTTCTTTTTTTTCATCTTTTTTAATTTCTTTTCTTTCTGGGGCTCTTTGCCTTCTCTGTATCTAGCCAAGTGAATGTGGCCATTTTCATGGGAACTCCTTCACCATCTTTTTCGCTCGTCTCCAGGACCACACGCCTCCTCTGACTGGCCTTTCACTGCGACAGGGCCTCCACTTTCCCTAAAGCACATGCAAGACTGCCGTATCAGCATGAACACAAAAGAAATGTATGTCGGTGATAATCCAGTCCTTGCATTTGTTGAATGAACTTGTGGGAGGAAAAAAAGAAAAGAGAAAATAAGCTAAAAAAAATAAATAAGAAAACGCCACTGAATGTCAATAGCGAGAGGCGTCTGCTGTACAGCTCCTCAGCTAGGAGCAAAGGTCACCTCCGAACAGAGCAGAAATAGCCTGCTTGCTGCCCTCTGGAGAAACCTTTTTTGAAACCATCTTTCCTGAAATTGTGAACCTCTGCGTGCCAGACTGTTTCTCTTTTTTTTGTTGTTTTTTTGACACTGATTGAGTCATTGGGAAAAGGTTGCTTGGTCCTATTGGCGTTTTATATGCCCTTGGAAAAATAGTGCATCTCTGCTGATGACGCAGTAGTGGGTGGATCATCATCCTGTACCAGCCATACTCATATGCCCAAATCACACCCATGTGATCCTATTTAGCCCTGCAGTTATTGGCAACTCAGTTAAGAACTTCCAGACTAGTTCAGTACAACAATTTCTTTCTTTTTATTTTTTTTTAGAAAGTTACTCAAAATGGCCTTAAGATCTTCTGCTGTGGTTCTCTCGTCTTCCGTCAGCCAATTAATCCTATATGGTCTTTCCTGCCAAATTCTGAGCTTGTTTTCAAAGGTTGTTTGTTTGTTTGTTATTTTTCTACATGTAGGGAATGCAACTCGTGTCCTTCTACTTTTCATCTTGCTTATAAAAATCAGTGTCAAAATGTAAAGAAAGATTGTCTTAGAGAAAATATATGATCATTATTGCCTTTGCACATCTGCTAGTTTAGCTGTAACATTGGCCATCTCATGCCTGGAAGTTATTGGCTCTGCACCGTGCCACCATGATAATGTTGGCTGAATGGCCTAGATGTCTGCCCCTGCTTCCATCTCCTTTACCTCCCATGAACAAATCCATATAGACTAGAGACATATATATGAGACTTTATATTTTCACAATATTTTTTAATCAAGCTCTAAATGTTTAAAAATGTTTTTCTGTTTTGGGGAGATCTTTTACCTCTTTCTTTGTTTGCTTTGGTGGACCCCGGGGGGGTAGGTATTTTGGGGTCTGGATCGAGGTCCACCACAGGTGAAGCACTAATCATCTCACCACCTTTGGGACAGTGGTTGCCCTCTACCCCCCTCTTATGCTTTCCTCTTACACTGGTGGACAGACCATGTGTAGTCACTCTCCCTGCTGGGGTTGGCTTAGATGGGTGACCCTGATATTAGTCTGTGGCTGTGGGCTCAAGTAGCTGAGAGAAGCAATCGGTCGGCCAGTCTGACACAACACAGGGGCAAGACATCTCGGCTGTGAAAAACTTTTTGTTGCCCCAATTCATGCACCCCAGCCAGCCCTGTCTCACACACACATACACATACACACACTTCCCACCCCTCCTTGTGTAGACAGGTGCATTGCACTTCACGCCTTCATTTTTTTCCTGTGTGTGCATCTATCTCACAGCTCTTCTCGTGGGAGAAACACAACATGGTGATGGGAGAATCCTCGTTACGCAGAAGCGAACTGTACAAAACAAAATAAAACAAAACATAGAAACAAAGTCAAGATGAAGCAAAAACAATGGAATCGTAATCGAAACTCGTAAGCTGTACATTTGTAATAAATAAACAGAAAAGACACTAATTGCTTGTCATTGGAGTCATTTGTGTTAACTATAACAGGTCTCCCCTATGAGGTATTGTATTCACTCATTCAGTCCAAACTACACTTCCAAACTCTTCCACTGCAAGACTGCCACGTGATTGAATATAACCTTTAAAATCTGATGCTGCAACTGTTGTGTTCCCTTTGGCCCTGTCCCAGGTGGTTTCAGGGCAGCTTTTGTGAATATGAATAACAATAGCCTTTGGAAAACCTTAGCTACATTTGTGGCTTTTGTATATTGTCCAAACCAAAGGGTAACATTAACCATCTGAAATCTGTACTGCCTTAAGATTTTGTCTGTGTCTAAACAAATATATGAACATGGAGAAAGCAGTTCTGTTAAAACCCAACAGTGAGGAATTCTGGCCAACTACCCAACTTCTTGAACTTGAGGCACCCACAGCAACATGCTTGCTTGAATGTTGGCATTTGTCTTTTGGTAACAAAGCAAATGCCTTTTGCACAGTGGTCTGTTCCAAACCACTGAGCTAGGCCACATAGTCAGCAGCTTTGGTGGTTAGTTACAGTGATGGTGTCATTTGAAGGACCAATAAACACACATCAGAATGAATTCGAGAATGATTCCAAAACCAAACGCCTACAAAAAACGTACCACAAAAAGTGGGAAATTGTTGCATTCTGTCGTGAAGCATTCCCACTGCTTGCATACTAAGTTGGCTGGGTCACCTGAATGTCCGCCAAAACCAGTAGGTCTGACAAGAACAACTACACTGCTGCAGTTGAGGGAACAAACTTTTACAACTTTTTTTTTTTTTTTAACACAAACTCTTTAATACAGACTGACAACAATAAGTGACAAAACAAATAAAATATATTCAAAACAATGAGTTGCAGATGCTTATGATAAATAAGCATATATATATATATATATATAAACATTTGTACCTGTGGCAGTACAAAAGGATAGAGCCTTTGGTGCTC
>JAVQKI010247077.1:0-15126 GCA_036025975.1 Nematalosa erebi
CACCAAGCCTGGCATCTGTAAGAACGGGCGCTGTGTCAACACGGTGGGCAGCTACCGATGCGAATGCAACGAGGGCTTCCAGCCCAGCTCCACAGGCACCGAGTGCATTGGTAAGAACAAACACTAGAAGACCTGACACACACACACACAAAAACATCAAAGATGGTGTCAAGACTACAATGTACTGTATACAGACATACATAAACAGCACTTTGACTTCATTCCGACATGCAAACTGCACATAAGCATACAGTTGTCTGTACTGCAACACATGCCTGATTCAGCAGCCTTGTACACCTTGGGCGGATATCAGTTTGTGTAGCTTGCTTTAGCTCCTGATGTTGCACATATCAGCCATCACTTATGTGACTTATGATGATGATGATGTGGCTGATGACGCTGTGAAACGCCGCTGAGCTCACACACATGGCTGAGAGTGTCATGCCTAACCGCCCCCTCTGTGTCCCTCACAGATAACAGGCAGGGCTTCTGCTTCACTGAGGTGCTGCAGACCATGTGTCAGCAGTCGTCCACCAACCGCAACAGCGTCACCAAGTCCGAGTGCTGCTGCAACAGCGGCCGCGGCTGGGGCCCGCAGTGTGAGCTGTGCCCGCTGCCTGGCACGGTCCTCTACAAGAAGATGTGCCCGCTGGGACCAGGGTACACCACAGATGGGCGAGGTGAGGCCAGCGGGAGATGTGTTTTGTGTGTGTGTTTGTGTGTGTGTGTGTGTGTGTGTGTGTCTGTGTCTATGTCTGCGCGTGTGTGTGTGTGTGTGTGTGTGTGTGTGTGTGTGTGTGTTTGTGTTTGTGTCTGTGTGTGTGTCTGTGCGTGTGTGTGTGTGTGTGTGTGTGTTTGTGTGCGTGTGGTTTTGTGTCTGTCTGTGTGTGTATGAGAGAGTGAACCAAGAGAGAATTGTATATTTTTAGAAGACGAAGAAAAGTAAGGTGTGTGTGTTAGTATATAGTATTGCAGTACATATTGTAGTATGTATTTGAGAGGCAATGTGTGTGTATATACAGTATATATCTATGTGCAGTATATGCCTGTGTTAGAGAGAGATGTGTGTGTTGTGTATACAGTAATGTGCATGGGCAGGAGGCATTTAGTGCTATCAGACTCAGCGATTTATTTCACCACTCCTTTACCTCCAAGTAGTTATTCATTTATACACACACACACACACACACACACACACACACACACACACACACACACACACACACACACACACTTTATTCCCAATGTTATAATGCAGCTCTATGTTACAACCAGGTGTTAAATCACTGCACTGTGGAGGTGAGTGCCGGGTAGTTTGGCCAACTCCAGCAGCCTCAATAAGCAGAGCAAGGCTGTAGTTCCTCTTAATACTGGCCCTGGTAGCCATATTGATTTCATTGCTGCCTGGAAGGAGATCCTCTCATCATGAATACTTGATAGCTCTGTCTTAGAAGAGTGTGTTGATTTTTTCATTTGACTTTTGCTCTAGACATCAACGAGTGCCAGGTGATGCCCAACCTTTGTAAAAACGGCCAGTGCATCAACACCATTGGCTCGTTCCGCTGCCACTGTGACGTGGGCTACAGCGCTGACTTCACTGGCACCACCTGCGTCGGTAGGATCCCTCATTTCCATCCTAATCACTATTCAGCCACTGACCAGGGGTCTGTTTCCCAAAGGCATAGTTGCTATTTAAGTGAGCATCTTTGTTGTTTGCAATGCAATTGCCCATTGCCAGCCAACTTACTAACTGGTTAGCAACTATGCTTCTGGGAAACGGACTCCAGAACAATACTATTTACTTAAAGTCATGCCAGTACTGTATTCTTGATTTCAATAATGTGTCCTACATACTTCATGGCATACTACAATACACTGTACTATATTTTTCTCAGTACTTCTCAGTGTGGGATTGAAACGGTGGTGCTGTAGTATTCATTTTCTGTATTGCTGGTAATCTAAGAGATCTCCTTTTGTTTGAGGGCTTCTACTCATGGTTGATACTTCTCTCCTCTGCCCCACAGACACAGATGAATGTTCACAGTCTCCCAAGCCATGCAACTTCCTGTGCAAGAACACGGAAGGCAGCTACCTGTGCTCCTGCCCCAGAGGCTACACTCTGCAGCCTGACGGCAAGTCCTGCAAAGGTGAGAGTCCATCTCCACTGACACTCTACTGTATCTAAGGCCTCTGATCCCCAGTGAAAGGGGTTTGTGTGAGAAAACTGGTTAATGAGTAGAATTTTGTGCGGAAAAAAAGCAAAAGCCAGAGTATGACAATCTTTTCCATCGGACTTCTGCCAGTCTTGGAATTGTGTTTGGGAATGGGAGAAACTTCCATCCGTTTATAGAAGGTCAACTCTCTCATAAACCCTCATCTTTTCTCCACTGCTGCCTGCACTCTCCTCATTAGAGACAGTCTGACTGAGCCTTCAACTCTTTTTTGACCCCCTAGATTTGGATGAGTGCTCCACCAAACAGCACAACTGCCAGTTCCTTTGTGTGAACACCATCGGTGGATTCACCTGCAAGTGTCCTGCTGGCTTCACCCAGCACCAGACTGCGTGTATCGGTAAATGTGTTTCCAGGGTGATGGGGGGATTTGGGGGGGGGGGGTTTACCATGGAGATAGGAGGATTGCCTTTGAGATTTGTAAACAGCTGTGTGTGGTTTGCCGATTGTTTACTGTTTTTGTTTTTGTGCTTTTTTATTCTCCATTCCATCTTCATATTTGTGTATATCTGTGTGTCTGTGTTTGTTTCTTTTTCTCTTCTCTTTGTCCCTCTTTCAAATGACTTCTCTCTTTCCTCTCCTTTCTTTGTCCTTCTGCTTTCCTTTCCCCTCCCTCTCTCCTTCACTCCCTCCCACCCCTTTTCCTTTCTTCTGTCACTGTCTTCCTATCCCTTTTGTTTCTCTCTCTCTCTCTCTCTCTCTCTCCCTCCAGACAATAATGAATGTAGCCAGTCCAATGTGTGCGGCTCGCGTGCATCCTGCCTCAACACCCCGGGCAGCTTCAACTGTGAGTGTCAGAAGGGCTTCTCCCTGGACACCACAGGCGTGGAGTGTGAAGGTGGGCTCACTCATCATCCACAACAACAACATCAACACCACAATTAAACAGCAACACCACAAAACAGCACAGTGCTCATAATACAATGACTTTAGCTCATTATAGATGATTTTTTTACCCATAAAACATTTCCCAGCACATTTCAATTTCAAAACCCTCCCAGTATGTTGTAGTTGCTGTCAGAATTTTTTGCGCTGTATTTATAACTGTGAACTAGATGCTAGAAATGAACTAGAAATAGTGAATGTTTTTATTTCCAATCTAGGAGAACAGAGGTTTTGTTTAGCACGAGAGAGAGAGGGAGAGAGAAAGAGAGAGAGCGAGAGAGAGAGGGAGAGAGAGAGTTAGGGAGAGAAAGAGAGAGAGAGAGAGAGTGACTTTAGCATGTGTGTTGTGTCCTCAGATGTGGATGAGTGCACAGGGAATCACCGCTGCCAGCACGGCTGCCAGAACATGCTGGGAGGCTTCCGCTGTGGCTGCCCTCAGGGCTACGTGCAGCACTACCAGTGGAACCAGTGTGTGGGTGAGTCCCTCTCGGCCAGACAACAGCCTCTTCACAACATTACTACCACTAGTCTGTCTGTCTGTCTGTCAGAAAACTCCACTCCACTCCACTGTTTTTTAATCTGCACATCTGCTTCTAAGTCCTTGAGTATCTGTCTCCCATTTGCTGTCCTCCCTGCTTTCTCCATTAGCGTTCCTTTGTCTCAGTCTCTCTCCTGGTGTTCCTGTGCCTGCCTCTCATACCCAAATCAGAAGAACAGAAATAGCAATGGAATATGTATAAAAGACTTCATGCCTAAAATAACACCCGTGGTGTCTTTTTTTTTTTTTAATATCCGCCCTCTGCGTGTGTGTTCGTCTTTCTGCGCAGATGAGAACGAGTGCGCCAGCAACCAGATGTGTGGCTCAGCCTCCTGCTACAACACCCTGGGCAGCTTCAAGTGCGTGTGCCCGTCGGGCTTCGACTTCGACCAGGGCGGCTGCCAGGACGTGAACGAGTGCGCCATGGGCAACAACCCGTGCAGCTTCGGCTGCTCCAACACAGACGGAGGCTACCTGTGTGGCTGCCCCGGAGGATACTACAGGGCAGGGCAGGGGTGAGGACCCAGCCAGCGGAGTTGTAGTTTTATTGATGGATCATGCATATGAATGTGTTACTGTAAAATACAGCAAAAGTAAAGTGAAAAACCATAAAAGGCGGTACAAGCACTTATTATGTCTAGCAAACCTGCAGATGGTACAGATTGAGTTACGTATTTATACTTGTGTCTGAGCATCATCTGTTAAATATCTCTTTCGATTTTCTTTCTTTTTTGTCCCCTTGTGTCTCTCCCGCATCCTCTCCTCTCTTCCCTTGCTCTGTATTCTTCCTTTCTCTCTCTGTCTTATCATTTCATCATCTCTCTCCTCCTCCTCCGTCTCTCTGTCTCTCTTTCCCTCCATCTCAGGCACTGTATCACCGGAGCAGGCTTCCCGGGGCCGTTGGGCCCTGAGGGTGAGGGTGATGACAGTCTCTCTCCAGAGGCCTGCTACGAGTGCAAGATCAATGGCGACGCCGGCAAGAACGGGCGCCACAGGCGAAACGCCGCTGACAAGCAGGTACGGCCGAACTCCAGCGGTGCTTCATGGGTAGACTCTCATCCAAACCAGGTGTCCCCAGTAGCTCTGCTGCTCAGTGGCTTAGCCTTGTTTGCTCGTTTCAGTGAAAGTGTGAAAAGATTGAGCCTCAATGAAATGCTTGGACGTAGTCCAGTGTAATGTACTAGCTATAGGTTTGGCATGAAATTTATTTGCTTATTTATTTGTTTGTTGGTATTTAGTTTGGTTATATACTTGGTTAAAATATCTGGATTTGGAGTGAGCTCTTGTCTGACATTGTGTATGCGTCTGTGTGTGTGTGTGTGTGTGTGTGTGTGTGTGTGTGTGTGTGTGTCGCAGGAGCAGCATGTGAGCATGGCCAGTGTGGACACACAGGAGGCCATCCCCATGAACCTGAGTCTGGCATTGCTGCAGAACCGCGAGCCCCTGCTGGAGCTCCTCCCGGCCCTGGAGCCTCTGGAGCATCACGTGCGCTACGTCATCACGCACACCAGCGGCAACTCCGACTTCTTCCGGCTACAGGAGCGCCGCGACGGCAAGAGCGTTCTGCGGCTGGGGCGCAAGGCGCCGCCGCCCGGCTCCTACCGCCTGGAGATCGCCAGCCTGCCGCTCTACGGCCCGCGCCAGCTGCGGCAGCTGGAGGACCAGCACGACAACGACTACCTGCTGGGCGAGATCGGCGACGCGCTGCGCATCAAGCTGCACATCCACCTGCACTGAGCCCCGCCCCCCAACCACGCCCAGCCCCAGCGGGCCCAGGACTGCCACCCCCTCACCCCTGCCTCCGCCCTCCAATACCCCTCCCCCACTCTTTTAACCCTTTATACGACCCAAGCAGGGCGCAGTGGCCCAAAAACTGAGTCCACCACCTACCACCTTCTATTTGTTCGTTTTGTTGGTTTATTTGTTACCCTTAAGCCCATTTTAACCACACCCACCCCCCCACCCCCACCCCATTCCTTGAACCCCCATCAGTACCAAAGTAAGCAGATTACAGACAGGTCATGTGGCTTCTGCACGTGGCCACTTTTTGACAGCAAGGAAAGAGATGACCAACATAATGCACAGTTCTAGCTGAAGGCCAATAGTGTGGAATTACTGTGTGGGGGTTTTGAAGTTTTAAGGTAAAGAGAATGTTGCTGTTAATTGAGAAGGAAGTTTACTAACTAAAAGAAGATTTTTGAGGGGCAAATTTGGACAAAAGAAGCATGTTATTGACGTCGAGGAAGTGCCTGTTAGAGATGGTCCGAAGAGCCACTCACCTCTCTGTAATCTTGTTCAACACTGGGGTGGAAGATTACACTTTTGCTTCATTCAGTATTCTATGTATCTTCATGTACTGTTTAAGGATTAGAAAAAAAAAACATTCACACGAAGGACTGCAGCAATCGTCAAATTTCAGGTTTCCAGAGAGGATAGAATAAGGATGAATTGTAAAGGGGGTGAAAATCTTGACAGATTTGTACTGTTCCATGTACTGTTTTTCTGTGTTTTTGCTTGTGCTGTCCCCTCTCTGTTACCTCATCTCCTCTGTTTCTAGTGTCGGTCATGTCGTCGCTGTGCTGTAGTACTGTATGTGAACAGCAGGGGGCCTCTCTGTCCCCACCCCGCATAGTCCAAATGTGAGAGTTATGGTTGGACGTCGGTCCCATGGTGCTGCAGTTGTATTTTATTATCGTGCACTGAAAACTGCTCTTTGACCTTTTTTTTATCAGGGAGATCTTCCACAAAATGGCAGCAGGTTACATCCAGGGCTGGGTGAGCCTCTGAACACAGCAGTAACGTAGCCCACAAATGACAGCTGACGTTCTAAAGAGCCGGTTGAGCACCCCCTTTGGTGTTCTGTGGCATTTAGACCACTTTTAAGCCTTTACAACTTAAACTTCAACTTTATAAACCTTTTCAAAAGTACATTCAGCTAGACTCACCACGAAAGCCTCAACCCACAGGTACTTGGAGATGTCGTTGCTTTTAAATGCAAAAAAAGGGCTACGAAAGACTTCACCAGTCATTACAGATGGGGGACATGCACAGGCAAGCACTGAACCTCACTGACAAACAGAAATCAATCAAGTCAGCTTTCACCTGACATCATATTGTTTATTTTTCTCAAGAAGAGAAAAGGTGCTAAATAATTCCAACTCTTTCGCTGTACTAAGAGAAACTGCAGTCTCGATTCTTGATTGCAACCGTGACATTTAGAGTGTTTTTTTTTTCCCTTTGTTTCTTTGTTACGTTTGTTTCTGTCTGTCTCTAGCAATGTCTCCATGCTGAAAACCAATATTATACCAAACTTGCTTCTTGAAAATTAAATTGTATATTTTAAAGTGAAAGGAAAAAAAAATGTCTGAGGAGCATCATGGCTGCCAAAAACACTTGTAAACACAACATTGAAGGCCTTAAAGTGCTGATGACTGTTTTGCTCAGATGAAAAAAAAAAAAAGAACCAATCACAGACTAGTCAGCTGGCATCGTTAACTAATCACAGGAAGGCCCGGTGCGATAAATAACACTGTTTACGTAACGCTTCCACTCTCCTGGCTCAGGAGTTGCAGAGCTCAAATTACACTTGTGCTTTTAGAATCAGCAGCAAACGTGAGATTCAGGGACCTGCACTGGAATAGAATTCCATACTGTATTTCCCAGTGCTGGGGACTGGAAAATTTGAGATCAGCCTTTTTTTTTTTGCTGGGAATCAGTGTTAACTCTCACAAGGGTCCAGTCCCTCTCGCATGCATCCAAAGAGCCTCTCTCTCTCTCTCTCTCTCTCTCTCTCTCTCTCTCTCTCTCTTTCTCTCACTCTCTCTCACTGTCTTTTTTCAATATTCCATAAATTAAGTCCATGGGAAATACACATCTCCCCACCCCCTTTCTCACTCCGTTCATGCTGCTGCCATTGGCTCCCCACCACTGCCAGTCAACAAAAAAAAGCACTGCCCCGTGGGAGAGGGTCTCCATGGCAACTGCTTTTGCTGAAGCCGCTTGTCAGAACGTTCATCTGAGCCCTGTCTTCTTGGCCCGCCAAATTTGCATACAGTTTCAGCTCACTATTCAGTTCAGTGTGTGTGTGTGTGTGTGTGTGTGTGTGTGTGTGTGTGTGTGTCCGCATGTGTTTGTGTGAGTGTTTTGGGTGTGTGAGAGGGAGAGAGAAAGAGATTGTGTGATTTTGTGTGTGTGTGTGTGAGAGAGAGAGAGAGAGCGAGAGAGAGACTGATTGTATGTATCTGTTTGTGTATGCGTGTGTGTTTGTGCGTGTGTGCGTGTGTATGAGAGAGATAGAAGGAGAGAGAGAGACTATGATTGTGATTGTGTTTGTGTGTGTGTGTGTGTGTGTATGTGTGTGCGTGTGTGTTTTGCCTTTGAGCGGGGGTCGTCCTGGAGACATGTAGCAGGTTTTTAGCCGTGGGGCTGCTGGTACTGGAGCTGCTCTGTGTCTCTACTCAAGCCAAGATCCAGGAGGAGTAGGAGAGGAAGCCTGCAGATGTCCTTGTCCAGCACTCCCAGTGTTTTTACTTCCTGACAAGATAAGATGGAGGATGGGAAGAAGTGTGGTTCTCTGCGTGTCTCTGGTGGAGGTCTAGAGGAAGAGCGAGAGAGCGTGCTCATTCTAGGATGCAGTTGCTTAATCCCTCAGTCTGCTTGCTCCCTCTTCCAGCTTGACAGCTGGTCTTGCAGACAAAACCAAGCCTGTGTGTGTTTGTGTGTGTGTGTGTGTGTGTGTGTGTGTTTTCCTTGTTGCACTGCTGAACAGATAGTGGCCATGAGAAGACTTCGCAGTGCTGAAAATTTTAAACAAATATGCATTACATTGTGTTATGTATATAACACTATAAATTATGTAATATCATAGCATATCCAATTTGTATTTTCTTACATGCAAGTACATATACACAGATACTACAGCATGCCATTCCAGCAGTTCCCCAGTGGCCATATAGTATAATATCATGAATGCTGGTCTCTGTATTCTATACGCACACTGAGATCAGGAACTGCACGCTTTTGATCACATGGCAGTAGCCCCTGTATTTAATCCACAGGGAGGCCTGGGTTAGCGGTAATATTTGCTAGCCATGCCTTCCTGTGGCGGTGAAAGTGGGGGTCTCAGTGTGAGCGGTGGGGGTGGTGGGGAAGTGGGACTTGGGTTGGTGGGGTTTGGTGGGGTGGGGGTGCTGTGCCGACACAAGCTCCACCGCTGCTATAAATAGCTCGGGCTCGCCGGTCGTTAAAGTTCATTTTCCCCTCTGCTTCGCTGTGTGATTTGGATCTGCCCCTGGCCTCTCAAGACTGCAGTCACAGCGCAGCCTGAGAGAGAGAGAAGGGGGGTGACTGGGGGTCCAGGAGCTGTGCATTTGCTGCCAATCACCTGACAATGCATGACTGAAGCATACTCTCTCTCTCACACACACACACACACACACACACACACAAACACACAAACACACACGCACAGATATCAGCAAGACTGTGGTAATGCTTGTTATTTGCAGTCCATTTATGTAAGTGTGTGAGCTGATTTTTTTATGTGTCCAGGCGTGGAAGATGACTGTCTACTACATTGCTTTGTTATGGAGAATCCTGTGCTTCCTGATCTGATCACAGTCCTCTTTGGACAGTTGTCATAATGAGCCTCTGCATGTATGTGTGTGTGTGTGTGTGTGTGTGTGTGTGTGTGTGTGTGTGTGTGTGTGTGCCTGTCTGAGACTGTGTGTCTTTGAATTACCTGCTATGAATACAAGTTTGAATGCATTATACACTAATGAGTTGCAAACCAGAATGTCCCTCTGGACTCGTGGTACTCTAATAATGTGACATGAATATTCTCTTTAATGGCTCTGCTTTTCTCTGTTTCTCTCCCCCTCTTTTTCCTCTCTCTCTATCTCTCTCTGTCCCTCTCTCTCTCCCTCCCACTGTCATTCTCTCTCTGTCTCTCTTCCCGTCTCTTCCTTTCTCTGTCTATCTCTTTCTTTGTTCTTCTCAGCCATCAGTGAGTTCCCTGAGGACATCTTCACAAAGGAGCAGCGACGGAAGGGGGCGGTTCTGCTGCATGTGCTGTGTGTGAGTGCTCGCCCTCTGTCCATCCCCCTCCTGTGTGTGTGAATGTTTGTGTGTGTGTGTGTGTGTGTTTCACTTGCCTCACAGGTCAGTCCCATCACACCAACAACCTCACTGGTCATGTAATTTTACACATCATTAGAGGCCTTACCAGCTCATCAAGCATCATTAAAACAAAACAACTCATCATACCCAGCCAAAACTTTGATGAATCACACAGATACACACACACACACACGCGCGCGCGTACACGCAGTAGAGGCATTTTCTTTTACTGCATTTTCTGTGTCCCATATCCCAGATCTGATACAGAGATCACCAACTTTAACACATTAGACGTGCCGCAGCTTGAATCACACACAGAAAACACCTCAGTGCCACGTCTAGCACCTACAGATTAATCTCAGAAATGCCACATCTCCCCACATCATTCTGGGCTCATGGGGATGCTTTGGAGCGCATAGTAATTTTATCTGAGGCATCACACCAGTGACTTCAGCTTGCAATGCCTATGAAAAAATAATCAGTACTTTAATTTAACAGAAAATACAGTTTAACTTGGCTTATTTAACATGAACTGTCTTGTTCTCAATCCAAATGGCTGTCCAACAACCCTCCAACCCTCCTGACCCATCTTTTCTGTCCTCTTCCAGGCCATATACATGTTTTACGCTCTCGCCATTGTCTGCGATGACTTTTTCGTCCCTTCCCTGGAGAAAATTTCGGAGGTGAGAAACAACACTAATCAAGTGCAAAGACAAAAATAGGAGCAAGTCCATATGCTGCTGCTTTCTAGTCAGGATCTGAGAAAGACTCAATCCTCCAGCAATATGCACGAAACCAGACCAAACAGAGCGAAGGCATTAGCAAGCCCTCCTAGAATATACAGAGCAGCCGCCAAAATGAACAACCCTCTCAACAGTCACTTCATAATGGCAAGTAAATGACACTTGGAGAGCAAATGACTCAAATTTATACAGCGAATGACTAAATGAGCTGGAAATCACACTGGAAAAAAAAACTCTGATTGAAGAGCTTGATGAAAAACTCCAGATACCTCATTTGTAATTCTTAGCTGTGTAATTGTTAAGTTTGATTAAAGATCTTGATGGCAAACTCAAGACAGCTCTTTTGTAATGGTTGGCTTTGTAAGTGGTAATGGTTGTAAGTGGTAAATGTCTCCTCCTGAACCTCCGCCAGAACCTGCAACTCAGTGAGGACGTAGCAGGGGCCACCTTCATGGCTGCAGGAAGCTCTGCCCCAGAGCTCTTCACTTCTCTCATTGGTCAGTACACCTTCGCTTAACTCACTCTTCATCTCTCTCATTGGTCAGCATATTTTTCACTTACATGTAAATTAACATTCTGTCGTGTCATTTAGCGGTAACTAGCAAGGCCTGATGGCCATATGTTTCAAATGGGCTTGTATTGTAAATTATTATTTCATTTCAAGATGAAGCCACTAGATGTCAGCTTGTCCTTCTTGCAGCTAATCTCAATGGTTCCCATTCTGTAGAAACATGAATCACTGAAGCATGAACGTGTCTAAGTGAATGATTCTTTCTGCCAATACCAGGTGTGTTCATCACCAAGGGAGATGTGGGGGTTGGGACCATAGTGGGCTCTGCAGTCTTCAACATCCTGGTTATTATTGGTGTTTGTGGCATCTTCGCTGGACAGGTATGTGACATGGCCAAGGCAAGCCATGACTGCTCTCAGCACAGGCGTGTGCTCTTCTTTTTAACATGTGCACAGCATGAGTTGCACACATTCTCCTGGATATAAGGGCTCCTAGCTCCATGGTCTGTGAGGGAGAAGGGTTGTGTATATGTGTTTGCATACAGTATGTGTGTGTGTGTGTGGTTGTGTGTGCATGTGCGTGTGTGTGTGTGTATGTGTATGTGTGTGTATACATGTGCATGTGTGTGTGTGTGCGCGTGTATGCATGTGTGTGTGTGTGTGTGTTGTGTGTGTGTGTATTTATGTGTGTGTGCATATGTGCATGTGTGTGTGTGCGTACATTATGTGCTTGCATGTGTGTGCGTGTCCGTGCGCGCACGTGTGTGTGTGTGTGTGTGTGCTGGCTCCAGGACGCTGTTTGTTGATCAGCAGTGTCTCTCTGTTCCCCTCTCAGACGGTGGTGCTGACCTGGTGGTCTCTGTTCAGGGACTCTCTCTACTACCTCATCTCTGTGCTGGTTCTCATCCTGGTGAGTCAAGCGCTGTGAAAAATAGCTTTAGCGGTGTAAAAAAAAAGCTTTAATGTCTGTGGTGGAACTTCTTCCTTTGCCTAATTTAAGCAACACTTGGCTGTATTTGTCAGTTTCTTGTCTTATTTAACCAATTGCTTGGATTTGTTGTCACATTTTCTTGTTTCATTAAAGCAGTTGCTTGGTTTTGATGTCACATTTTCTTGAAGATTTTGATTCATTCTGAGATGATACAATAAATATCAATGCGCAACGCACAACATTTCCAGTTGACATTTTTCATTTGTTTATGTTATGATATATTTGAGAGTAGTGGCTCCGTTGGTATGTATTGGCATGTGTTGTTTTAAAAATATATCTTAAGGACCTCGTTTTTTTTATTGTTTTGTTTTTGAATGCTCACGCCAGACTTTTGTTTGTTTCACAGGTTATCTACGATGCACACGTCGTCTGGTAAGTTTGGAATAACATTCCGTCTGCTTGTGGGATAGCAGGAGACAGTTGGCTCTTTGTGTACGCAGCTGTCCTGGCCTGTCATGTCTCCACATAGATCTCAAGCTCTTGTGTCTCCTTCCAGGTGGGAATCGATGCTCCTCATCTCCATGTATGGGGTCTACATTCTTATAATGAAGTGAGTGGCCCTCGCAGCTCAGCCTGAGGCAGCCGCCACATGTGCCTGAGTTTACACTGTTCCCTAAGATACTTATCCTAATGAACACCCCCTCACAGGGGAATGGGATCCTGATACTCACCAGAACCCTTGGGCCGGGTTGTGCTGTTTTTGCTTAGCGTCATTTCTTGTCCGTAGGTTTGGTATTTGTTTTGAAGCTGCAGGGTTTCTGTCAGCTTGATCTATTGTATTTATTTATTTGTGTTGTAAATCAGTTCTTGTCTTCACGTTATTTCTTTTTTTTTTTTTTAGGTTTAACACTCAGATTGCCGGCTTTGTTGGGCGGCAGTGCCGCGGTCCGAGATCCTGCTGCCCACTCGGAGGGCATCACCGGGACGAGGCGGGGGAGGATGGGGGGCCCTGCAACACCTCCATGGTGCTCCTCCGAAAAGGTTTTCTTTCCTTCATCAGTATCTGTCTGCCTGGGATGGTCTTATCTGGTGTCCTGACGGCGTGCCAGCTCTTTTTGTGTTGTAATACCCTCTCAGACAGCCCTGCTTGGCTGGTTTGTCGATCAGGGTGACATCTTATTGACCTGTTTGTCTTTGTGTCTATCCCTGCATCTCCTTGGCAAAGGCGTATCTCTGTAAACGTTGTCCCCTTAGTGGTCTCAAGGCTCTCCAAACCAGTCTCTTCCTCACTCCACCAGTGTGTCGTGTTGTCTTTCTGTGTGTGTGTGTGTGTGTGTGTGTGTGTGTGTGTATGCTACACTGTCATCCTGTATATGTTGGGCTCCTCTCTGTGTATAACATGCTGTCGGTCTGTGTACGTAACTTGGTATGGAAAGTCCCGTGCTCAAGTGTCGCAGGTTAATTCTGTCTTGTCCAATACCCCCTTTTCTTCCCCCCTTGTTGTGTATGTTCTGCTCTGTTTCTCGTCTCTTTTAACTTACAGATAATCTGTTCTGGGGTCTGTTTACACTGCGATTGCCTTTCAACGTCATTTCTTGCCCTGTTCGTTTCATTAGTGACGGGAATATCTGATACAGACTCCAGTCTGGGAGAAGAGGCCTCCTCTTGAGTCTATTGGCTCAAGCTGTGGCCTGAACCCAGAGTCTGTTTTATATTCGGCTCAAATTGTTTTATTGTGTCACCACATGTCAAAGCGAAGCATACAAAATGCCCCGGACATAGTGGCCATATGTACGTGTCTGGCACATGACCCTGTATGTATTCCATATAAACACGCAATATATACGGTAGTCTTGTCATAACTTGAAATGGGAGAAGCATATAAAAAGTCAGCCAAGTGATCTGAGGAACTTTAGTCAGGTTATTAAAGTCCAGATGTGTTTTTTTACCCGGACCATCTCCATGTTCTCTATCTCTCCTCCCTCTCTCTCTCTTCTCTCCTCCCTCTCTCTCTCTCTCTCTCTCTCTCTATCTGCTGATGCTGGTGGATTTTGGTTTAGAGATCACATCTATGTAACTCTGTGAGAATGTGTGCTATTGGTGGAACATAGCTAGTTTTAAGATCACATACTCTCTACCACTCACCTCTCTCTCTCCCTCTCCCTCTCCCTCTCTCTCTCTCTCTCTAATGTTATCAACTGAATATCAGGGTGTGGCATTCCAGATGGTCAGAAAGAAAGACGTTAATTTTATTGATGGGTGGAGTGCAAGTCCTGTATGATGGCTAATGTCTTTATTTGCGGCAGGAGAAGTTGGCAGTTCTAAATCCCACTCAGCTAAAAATCAAGATCAGAATGTTTTTTATATCTGTTTAATTTTCCTCCAGCAAACCGAGAATGTGGCTGTTTAAAAAAAAAAAAAAAAAGGTGTGCAATGATGGTGCTAATTCTATAAATAGCTGGGGCAGCTAGTCATCAACCTCTGATTTTCCTCCTAATGTTTTAGTGGTTCTCAAATGCTATGATTTATTAAATTTGATAAAGGGTTTTAAAGGTCAAAGTCTCTCTCTCTCTCTCTCTCTCTCTCTCTCTCTCTCTCTCTCTCTCTGTCCATCGTGGCCTGTGCTGGACAGCTCAGACCTCGGGGCAGGACTCTCAGGTGGTGATGGTGGACGAGATGCTCTCCCTGCACCCCCACCAGCTCTCCTTTTCGGACGCCGGCCTACGCATCATGATCACCCCCCACTTCTCCCCGCGCACACGCCTCAGCATGGCTGGACGCATGCTCATCAGTGAGGTAAGCGCAGAAGCACGTGTGGTGGAGATTGGTTCTCCATTCCGACTATCTGCTGTAAGACAGATTATTCAATTCAGTTCATTTTGTTTTTTATTACAGATTCACAGCAGCCTGGTAATTAATTAACAAAAGAAAATTGCAACTAAGAGAGAGAGCAAAACAAACAGTCCGACAGTCAGTGGGTTCATAGTTTTATTCTGGTCATGTTTTTATCATCTGCTGTACTTTGCTTTTATTTTTGTACAGCATTTTTACAGCACATTGAAATTCCTTTGTGTATTAAATGCGCTATATAAATGAACTTGCTTTGCCTTGCCTGAAGGTGGACAAAGTTTTATCACTATAAATGATTCATTCATGATATTGACTGTATGA
>JAVQKI010247413.1:0-19673 GCA_036025975.1 Nematalosa erebi
CCCCCCCCCCCCCCCCCCCCCCCCCCCCCCCCCCAAGAGAGCCTCCCACCATTTCAAATCAACCAGCACTCAGCAAAAAGACATCAGTAAGATAAGCTTAAACTATTCCCATCTCCAATGCAATCAAGTTATGCATGCAAAACGGCGCCGATAAGAGAGAAAGCAATCTGTTCTACTTCTTTCCCAGCCCAACCAGTGAAACAGCAGCCATAAATAAATATATATTATATATATATATATATTTTTTTTTTTTTTTTAAGCCACGAGGTAAATAAGCCCTTGCTCCCTTTTTTTTGCTCTCCCTCTGCGTGCCAGCATCAGTCAGAGGTGAGTGGAAAAGCGTGACTTCACTTTGACGACAAGCATTATTTATTTGTTAAAGATGATGCCCAAGGCAGTGTCTAAAAAAAGGTGGCTTTAACAAGCACGATGGGGAGGGGAGATGAAAATGAAGTCTATGTGAGTCAGTGTCTTTGTAGTGTACCTCTACAGGTAGCATGGTTAAACATATACAGGAAAGGAAACCAACTGACAAAGATGCATGATGAGGCCGTGACACACATTTCAATGTATACAATTTTAAGATTCACATACTTCCATAATAAAAAAATATTCTTATGTCTTCCTCAGAGTGGACAGTGGAATATTATGGCAGTATGTTAGCATGATAAGGAAGTCAAATATTTTTGAGGTATCGGGTAGAGTGCTACAACCAGAAATTCTGTACAGTGCTCATAGTATGTCAGGAGATGTAGAGAGGTCAGAAGGAACATGGTCGGAACAAAAAGATCTTTGGGTCATGGAAGCAAGGAGTTTCAAAGGACCCTCAACTTCAAACAGACTGCTTTCGGAGAGTTGCTTCAGTCTTACGTGTCACAGTTAAACAGTTACTTCAGCTATCCATTGCTGCCTCTGGCTTGGATTTGCCATCAAAGGACACAGTACAGCAAAGTTATAGCTAACCATCCCTGTGTTCAACGGACATCTGTCTCCCATGCAAAATGCCTGTCTAAGACTGGCCATAGGCTGTGGCATGGCGAGACCCTGTGTGGGTGTCAACATAATCTCTTTAAGCGCCGGTTCAGGCTGATTTTATTCATGTTCCTTTCATCTCAACCTGCTCTGCCATATCAGGGTTTGGGACGAATCAAAAATTTGCTACACACTCCGACATTCAAAGTCACAGTTCCATCCCTCTTTACGTTCATGGCTATATTTGTATTTAAGTACTTCTGGATTACTTGAGGACTTGGACAGTAAAGAATGGCAGGGTTTGGCATCAAAATCTGCATTTCTGGTGACATTTAAAATAGTCTACACAAGACTATTAGTAGTTTCCTAGACAGAGAAACCTTATGGAAATCACACAGGCCGCAAAGCTGTAATGCATGCAACCGCACACCAAGAGAGGAAGTCCGAAAATGGCTTCACAAATGGACACTCATTGGAAAACTAATAAATTTTCCCTGACAAAGCCATTTTGCTGCACGAAATCAATATCATAATTTTTGAGTGGGCAGAGTTACGTATGAGAAAGTTGAAAACAAACAGTAAATGGCCATAAATGTTGTGTTTTATAGACAGGACTCCTCGTTATGGAGAAAATGGAAAATGAAAGCCATGTGTAATAAAATAACATTTAACAACCACAGGAGTCTCATTTAAGAATGACCCCATGGCATTCCAGCTATCCCTTTGTGTCTACCAACCCATTAGTTAGCAACTTCCCTTTCAACAGACACAACATAACATAACAATTAGTGGTGGCTACAGAGCAATTTGGCCTCCCAAACCCAACAATCAGTCAGCTTCTGCATTTCCTTCTGACAAGCCCCTTGAATCGGCCGGTGCACCACTCTGGGCACGGTGTGTAAAGGCTCATTTCAGAAAGGCTGGGGACTGGGTCCATCACCGCAGCAATGTGTCATCACGCCAGAAATAGTCCACTCGCTCACAAAATGACACGACTGGATGACTCCATTAAATTCACATTTTCAGAGTGAAATACTGCTATCCATATTTGACTGTCATACTTGGAGACATTGTCCTCTGTAGTCAGGGCTGGATACGCCATGTCAATCCGTGGCAAAAAAAAAATAAAACAGCTCAGCCCAGGTGTATTTGGTATTCGACATTTGCATGAGTTCCTCAAGGAACCTGGTAACATACTTCAAGATCCTCTGAGAACTATATTCCTGTTCCTAAAGGTTCCTGAATGTTCCCTAAAGGGGTCTCGCCAGTGTGGCGAAGTGAGGAACCTTAAAGCCTTCTGCATCCTCTAATTTTATGAGTGTAGATTTCTCAAGGTGATGTTTAACATTTTCTTTCCTTCTATATTGGCCCAACCCCACTCCCCCATCGCCAACGATGATCCTCCTCATGCCTTACCACCCCTCTTCCCCCCTTTCTTCTCTCACTCCTCTTCCTCCCTTTCTTCTCTCACTCCTCTTCCTCCCTTTCTTCTCTCCCTCTTCATCCTTCACCATCTTTTCCTAGCTGGCTGTTTTTCCCTCCTATACTCTCCCAGTGCTCATTTTTTCTTCCCTCAGAAGAAAGGACTAGAATCGGCAATCCTTAGCCTGGCTGAAAGACGCCATCTGTTTCAGCGCTCGGTGGCAGCGAGCGGCAAGAGGCGCCAGATTGAGGCCTGAAGATTGGAATCCGAGGAGCACTGAATAGGGATTTTCACTGTGCGGGGTGGTAAATCTGACAACTGTTGTATAGGTTCCACACAGCTGCTTCTGTAAAGGACGTGTACATGGAAGAGCGCCGGCGACGAGCAGCGAGGAGCCGGGGGATGGCGGGGGTGGGGGGTAGGGTAAACCATAATGTGACAAAACACTGGCTAATGCAGGCCTGCCGGCCACAATACCCCACACTGGCTGAGCTGAGACAAAAGCCAGCAAAAGAAATGGACTATTTTCAAATCTTGTCACTTACACCCCGGCAAACATGTCTGATTTAACACGGCGGACTGTGCCCCTCGCATAAGCTGATGTGTTTGAGAAGAGAAAGAGAGTGAGAGTGAGAGACATGCAGAGAAGGAGAGAGACACTAGGGTCTTGGCTAATAAAGGCTTCAGAATTTCACACCCGCTACAGAGTACAGCAAGTTACTAAGGCCTACGCATAAAAAAGAGGAGAGCAAAAGAGAGAGAGAGAGAGAGAGGGGAAAAAAAGACAACGACTGACTGGAGTCTGATCTCGACTGTCTTGTATCGATGTTTGCACAGAGCCGCCATGACAAGACATGGGGCTGACATCACCAAATCCCCTTCAAGAAACCTTGTTCAGATATCCCCCAGGGCTCACTTTGTTCTAGAGTCGGAGAGGGAGGCTGGTTCAGATGTCTACCTCCCTCACCTGTGTTAACACAACCCATGCGAGCTTGGTGATGCCCCTCCCTCCCTCCATCCCTCTTTTTTTCCTCCCTCTATCCTTTCTTCACACCACACACCAGCCCCCCCGCCCCCCTCCGCCGTGCTGCATTCCTCCACCTTCAGGCAAAGGGATGGCTCATCCCAAACAGTAAGCATCCACTTGTCTCACTAGACCACTGCCAGCAGAGCGCAGGTCTTTAAAAAAAAAAAAAAAAGGAAGAAAAAGAAAAGCGAGAGAGATTAAAAACAGAGAAAAAGCAGCTACTAATCGCATCCACGCCCACTCGACCAGTATTCTCAAGACGCAGCCAAGACTTCAAAGAATAGCACATGTTAATCAGTTTGAGAACGCGTGTTGCCTCAGACAGAGACGATGCAATGGAGTGCCTATACCCCACGCGAAAACGCACCAGCCAGCTCTGACAGAGGCTCAAAACAATGCTAATGGCTGATAATTGCAGGGTTTTGGTTTCTCCTCCATTCCGGACTCACTGCTGCTTTAGCAGTCCAGCACATTGGAATTCAACGAATAAACACAATGGCATGAATAAATAACGACCTCACAATCCTCTTAGGGCCTCTGAATTCGGGGGGAGCGCGCGCGAGCGACCAAGAGAGAAAGGAAGGGAGAGGAAGAGAAAGACAGAGAGCGAGAGAGAGAAAAAGAAAAGAGATAGATAGATGGAGGGAGACAAAGGGCCTAAAGTTTACTTTTGGTGTTTGAGTGCAAGTGAAGCCTGAAATTGTAAGCGGCTCATTAGGGGCTACATGTGGCTAGCCTGAGGCTTTGCTCAACGGGGACGGCACCATACGCATAGCCTGGCTTTCCCGGTGCACTGCGGCAGGCTTGGCCTAGTAAAATGCTAATGCATACCCTACAGATACATGTACACACCCTGATCAAAGACTCTGAAGTATCTTTAATTTGCCTCTAACCTTCCAAACAAAAGTTTTTAAAACTTGCCTTTCCCAGAAAAAAAAAGTAATACATAATATATACATAGCTGAAGATTGAGGCAAGTGGTGTCTTTCACCACACACACTTAGCGCCGTTTATGGTGACTAACTGGCCTTCAAACAGAAAGGTCTTATGTTACAGCTTTACCTCAAGGCTAAAATCTCATGAAAGTCAGTCTGTAAGCATACCGTTCTCTGAAACAAATCCCACAGAGACAAAACAAACAGTGTACAAGTGGTACAGAATGCACAGCTCAGTGCTGTACAGGTCATCTCTTTTTCCTGCCCAGTTGATGTCGTCCACTTGACATCCTTCAGTTCTGCCGGTGGCAGTTGTTTCCTCATTCTGTGATAACAAGCCTGATCAAACCTCCAACCATTCTCTGTTACTGAGGCTTTGGTGAGGCAGGGGAGTGAACTTATTGATCCGCTTTCAACACGCAACCAAAGGAAAGAGGAAAGCAGTGCTGAAATGCCACAAACTCGCCTTGGTGGACCCAGATAATACATTCTCACACAAACAACAACAACAACAACAACAACAAGAAAAACAAAAACAACCCTAATTGCACAACATATATGAGAAAGAAACCTTAAGACTGATGACATTTACAAAAGCCTGCCTATCACGGTTAGTGATGGAGGACTTTCCACAGCTACTCAACCATCTTCTTTACTGTATCAAGGACAGACAACATTAATGTCTATAGCAAACAGATGATGCAATCAAAAGGAGGATCTACTGAGATGATTACATCTGTTGTATTCCTCCTTAGGCTGTAAGCAAAACTTGCACTGTAAAGCTTTAGCCAATCAAGCTCACTTTGAACCATCGTGAAAAGTACAGCATTTTACAACTAAAAAGATGTTTTGATTTTGTGAAGTACAGGCCAAGAGCTAGTTTGTGGTACAGTAATACTTCAGTCCCATCTGCTCACCATCTCTTAAAAAAAAAAAAAAAAAAAAAAAAATTATATATGCCTTCTCCCTGTTCACTTCACCCTGTTTGATTTATGGGCGTTCCGGTCTCCATTCCTCTCTGAAGGTTTATAATGAGAATCTCGGTGCCACCTCATTAACGGATGCTTCGTGGGCATCGCTCTTTCTCAGCCAGGCAAATTTGCTGAGGCACCGGGGCCATCTTTATTTTATTCCCATGCTTATTTATTTATTTCATTAATTCTCACTAAAATATTTACCAAAAAAAAAAAAAACAACAAAAAAAAAAACACTCACCACTGCTTTTTCAGGCTGTCAGACAGAGGCCTGAAAAACTATCTAGCCTGACTTACTGTATATCAAGGTCAATTCCTTATGTTCCTTCAAATACTATTATGAATTGAAATTATTTTTTCTCTTTGTCTTTGTCTAAGAAAAAGAGTCTGTCTTTTCTGGTTAGGAGTTCTTTGGGGTGGGGTGGGGTGGGGGGTGGGGGTGGTGCCCTGCAGTTCACTGGTGCAGAGAAACCCTGGCTCGCGGGTGAACTTGCAAGATTTGGCCAATTGCAAATGGAGAGAGCTCACAGGAGATGTGACAAAGAAACTTCCGGAGGGGGAAAGAGAGAAAAATGGAAAGGGATAGGAGGGGAGATAGAGAAGAACTTTCAACACCATGCACACACACACACACACACACACACACACACACACACACACACACACACACACACAGTCACAAAGACAAAAAGAAACCCACAGTATAATTTTGCCTTACTCAGCGCCCTTCTATACCCACATGCACACACAAAAACAAGCATCTGTAAACTAGGCCTATTTTTTATGCTCCGGTTTTTGCACAGTGCAATGGCAGCCAGGGACAAGGTCAGGGAGAAAAATGTGGCACACTTAAGACAACATTTACCGCCAGGTGAAAAATGCCCTTTCATTTACAGACAGTGATACCTCATGATCCACGTACAGCCTCTCCCCCGTGACATTCAACATGCAACCACACACACCAACACTCTCCTCCGCAGTCACTGGCAAGCACATACAAGTGTGGAACACAGGCTTTTCTTTCTAGCATGTTCTGCATCAGGGGACAATGTGCAGGCTGTCAGACACCATAGACCTTCTAACAAATGATTTACCGACGTCTGTGTGTGCGTTTGTGCACAAGGTGTGCCACTAGTTCTATTCTTAAGACTGCAGAACACATCATCATCAGCATTCTTCCTGCGTCTGAATAGAAAAAAAAAACAAAAAAAAACATTACAGATTATCTCACAGCTAATGTCTCCGGCAGAGTGCTGGCGGACCGGCATGCGATAGGCAAGCCATAATGATAATGTTTCTGTTCACAATCATTACTCACAAATTGCTATAGTCTGAGGAAGACGACGAAGAGAGGGAGAGAGAGAGAGAGAGGTGCGGGACAAAAGTGAAACTCATCTCCATATTTTCATTATTGCTCAAAGGCAGGAAACAGTGATAATTCACAAAGTAGCAGATTCACTTTTAAGAGGCGGAAGCCAATAAAGCTAATGGCTGCATATTTATTATTACCTCCGTATTGTTCCATGGAAACAGTTAATAGGTGAAGCCTGGACCATTTACACGGACAGGCAGACGTGGCCTCAAGATCTCCTTCATTTCACCCATGAACTCTTAGAGTGCACTGGCATGTGCACGGTCATGTTTACGACTTTTAAATTACGGGCTTGTTATAAAACCACAGTGTTCCATGCCATAGTTTAAGTTATGACACACAAGATGCAATGTGCACAGGTCTTAAAAGCCCTAAAGCTTTTGCAAGGAATACAAAGACCCAGACAAGTCACAAGTTATGACTTGAGATCACTTAGCATTGCGGTCACAAGTTGTCTGATGAGGCATTTTTAAGCTCAGTCCAACAGACCGCTCTTTATTAATGCAATAACTACGGATATGCACAAAATCCCCAGCATCCATTTCAATGTGGTCTAAGCACATTTATTAAACAAGGTCTATTTCTATCGAGTAATGAAAGTGTGACCATATCCTCAATCCAACGCCACACTAGCCTTTATGTCAAAGCCAATTAAATAACATTGAAATGCAGAGTCCAGCAAAATATGATGAAAAAGAAAGAAAGAAAAAAAAGGGGCCCCTCTGCTACATTTAATTTGTCACGGGTCTCACATGCCGCACCATCTCTGATATTTCACCACTCTGCTCCACTAGCTTCATTTCTCATTACAGCACTGAAAGAAGGGAAATATTTCTCACGTAATGTGCCAAGGCATATTACCAAAGAATGTGGAACTGCATTACAGAGATTCCAATGTCAGATACATTTGTATTCCTGCATTTCTTTGTTTGGTCCCCTTTTTGCTTCTCTTCAAGGGATGTGAGAATGAACAGCCACCATTTTAATTCTGACACCTCTTGAAAATGGTCTCTGGCACATTCGCATGTAAAAAAACAAAAAAGTCTGAACTACGAAAACAGGCTAATATCGGTTCTTAAATAATCAACATGAAAAAGAATGCATGTTTAAGTAGATGTGATTGTGTCTTCGGAAGTAAATATAGCTTTAACTTCTGCAAATTACTCTCAATTTCAACTGGACACGAATCTTGCTACATTCTCCATCCATCACTGTGTCTCTCACTTCTCCTCTCACCATGTCTTCTTCTCACACTGTACAGGCAAGCTGATCTAATGCATCTGAAATGCATGTTACCACTACCGTGCACACCCATCTGCAGACCTAATTTAACTGGGATTAGATAATATGACATTTCAAAGAGGAAGAGAGGGGGAGAGAGAAAGAGGGTGAGAGAGAGAGAGAGAGTGAGAGAGAAAAAGTAAGAGAGAGAAAAGCAATGAGAGAAACTGTGTGGGAAGTGTCAGAGAGTGAGAGGGGGAGAGAGAGAGATAGAGGGAGGGAGAGGGAGAAGCGAAGATGGAAAAAGAAAACGAGTGACCGAAGAAGTGAACAAGGCTGCCTTGCCTTCGTCTGATTAGCGATTGACACGGCGCCTGTGACACACCGAGGGAGCGATCAGCTGGCCCATGAGGCTATGTCGGTGAAGTCCAGCTGAGAAGGGGCTAGAGAGTCGGGCGGGGGATCGTCGGGAAGGTTATGGAACATGGCAGATAACCACTTGGCAAAGCCCACTAGGGCATCTAAGAGGCCCTAAATTAGCCGGCAAATAAGCGGGTTTGGAAAGTGCGTTAATCCCAGATCTGAGGGAAGGACAGAGCTGCCAAAATCGTAAACAAATAAAGAAAGACTTTTCTTTTCTTCCGTTCCCCCCTCTTCCCACAACACAACTTCCTTCCCGTTTTTGTTTACTGGTGAAGGAGTCATGGGCGTGAGAAATCGCAATTTGAGTTCCAAGTCTGCAGACATGTGGTGAATGTCATGTCCAAATCCCATAGCTAGCAAAGACTTAAGCAAGTCTTAGAGAACATTTTGGATTTCACTCTTCAGTTGGATTGCTTGTGCTAAGACGTCTGTGGGACAACTGCAGTCGATGGGGGTTGGGGCAAAAATTATATCCAAAAGTCTGAGTTCAGTTCAGAGACATTTTTAGTGGAAAAAAGAGAGACTTGTAAAATCTGGCCCTAAAATAGCAACAGCAAAGGACAGGGGGTTGGTTAAAAGCAAGCTGCAGCCTCTGATGCACATTGGCAATAGCTCAGAAATGGACAGCATGTCACATTAATGCGAGACTATTTACATTTTATATGCCTCAATGAAGAAAGAGAAAAAAAAAAGATTACAAAGTAGCTCTGGTGATGCTGGTGGGCGCTGTGATGTGTCGACTGGAATGTGTACGCCTTTCCCCCTCTCTTACTTATCACTTCATAACAGAAATTATGTACCAGTCCACATGAGGAATTAGTTTTGATCAGGCTGTCTGCCACCTTAAAGCTACAGTAAGTGGACACAGCAATAAATGGACAAACTCACTCACAGATTTATATGCAGAATGAGGTATATCGAAATAGACTGTGCACTACATTATTTTTACAGTCATTTGGAAATTAGGCTTTTTCAGAAAATGCTCACACGATGTGATTAAATCTTAAGCTCTCTAAACACACAGCTTAATTCAGGTACTTCCTTACAGTGTGAAGCAATGAGTATCTCAATGAGGCAATAACAGAATCTGATTGCTGCAATACAACTGCAATCAGTTTGCAGACAGGCAAACAAAAACTCTGATAACAGGAATTACATGAACTACTTGAGCTGCGAGGCTGTCCATTGAATTAAAAATAGCAAGAGTGAGTCATCAACCTTCCACTTTAAGAGGAAACAATATTGCAAAGCTCAGCCTAACAAACTCATTTTTGGACAAAATTTCCCTGTGTGTTACAAACACAGTCCAAATCTAAAGCATCTGCTCCTGCCCATGCCAAGATCCAAAAGTTGCTCCGGCCCTCCTGAGCAAACTCCACAAGATCAAGGAGCATGTTCCAATCTAGTCTAGACCACAACCAGACATAGGGACTAAATGTAATAAGTAATAACAGAATTTCGTGTAAACAATGTATTGCATGTACGGTCAAAGACTTTAATAGATGGCAAATCAGAGGGCAGAGTAACAAGCATCTCTCTGTCTCTCTGTCTCTCACTCTTCTTGCTCTCTCTCTCTCTCTCTCTCTCTCTCTCTCTCTCTCTCGCTGTCCCAAGGTCATGTCAGTAACCCCATCCCTCTGTGGTCTCGCTACCACAACACTGTTCAACATGCCCTAATGAATCCCAGTTCTGTAATACAGGAAATGTCTCATCTAATTGGAAGTCTGATTTAACTCCACTCCGTGGGCTCCTAATATGGTTGCAGTGCTCCAGGGAATCAGTTCAAAGGACACCAAGAGAGGGAGAGAGAGAGGGAGAGTGGGAGGGAGAGAGAGAGAGAGAGAGAGAGAGACAGAGAGAGGGTGAAGGTGAGGTTGAGAGAAAGTGAGAAAGAGTGATGCTTTGCATCAAAGCGACCCCCCCGCACCCCCCGCCCCCAATCATCTTTTCCAGCCTTCCTCATGCTACAAACACCTCTAGTACATGTGGCTACTGGCAGACCTAAAGTGGAGTTTTGCCTGGTTCACGTGTATGGACCAATATTCGCTCACTTGAGAAAAATCTAACAAAAACAGAAGGCTCAAATATTCCACTCATTTACCCTCTCTGTTTAAGTTTGTCAAAAAGCAGATATTTTCATGCACCAGGCACATTGCAATTACTGTTTTCACAAGCCAGATGACCCTACCAAGGGGGGGCAGATGGGCTATTAGGAACACACACACAGAAATCGACACAGACTTAACCAAGTGAGAGAAAGCCATTCACCAAACGGCAGAGTACAGGTAATAATCATTTACAGCAGAGCATCAAGCAGTTTTTAGCCCTGCAGAGCTGAACTGAGCACGCCCAGGCACAAACACTGACTGTGTGACTCTGTGACGACATCGCCAATTACTGTCACACTGATCAGTACCCCACCAGCCTCTCGTAACCTCAATCTTTCAGCAGTTCAAAGTTTACTCTTTGCATTAAATGTCACTTTCTAGGCTTAGAACAGTCTTATGTTTTCATTTCTCTCTTTTCTTATTGCTTTCTTTGCCTAACAAAGACTGAGGAACAGATTGAGGAGCTTCAGAAGAAATGCAACGTTCAGACGTAACTAAAAGGCAGAATTTTTTTCCCCCCATTCCACCTCGTGCACAAGAACATGAAAAATCTGGCCCGTCTGATCTCGCGGCCTCTGTTCTTTTGCAACGTTTCAAATAGTCATCCTATAGGGAACCAAAGCCATAGTCAGGGAGAGACATACTGTCAATTTACATGGGTAACCTTTGAAGACACGCAACAGTAAACAGGAGCAATGGCGCTAATTAACAAAAAGCAATGTGGTGGTTTGGTGGCTGGCTTTCTTTCTTCCCTGACCCCTACAGCTCCACATCAATGCCGCGGGGGCTCTGAGCTGAACATTAAAGAGCTATCTCATCTCTACATTACCTGATATAGCACTTGCCCTGGAAAACTGCTGATGGATGAACCATGTACATCTAGCCATGGGGAAAAAAAATGAAACAGAATCAGGAAAACCGCACAATCACTCATCCCTCCTCAAAGTCGCACCATATTATTTGCTCCCAAAGACCATTTTTCAGCAGGGCGGCTACTGTTTCTACCACTCCTTCCCTCACCCTCCCCATAGCGGTGCCTGTCTGCAAGCATTGGTTCAGTGGCTTAAAGAAAAACACACACACACACACACACACAAGCACACACACACACACGGCCTGGCACCTCTCTGAAGGCACAAGGCTGCAGCAGATAGCGGCATCCCTATGGGAGCCCACACTGACAGCCATTGAAAAGCCCATTGTTAGCAGTAAAAGTACATCTCCGGGATATCCAACTACACTCCGGCCTGTCCACACATGAAGCCCAGTGGCTGGACTGGACAGAACAAATGAGACCGTGACAACAGTGCATGTGACTTATTAAAGGTCAGTGAGTTAATAAAGTCACGGTGAAGATGAGGTTGTTATGGAATACTCCCAGTTGCACAGTGCTAAGGACCATCTATTAGATCCTAATAAGCACCATTTTGCTAAAAGTTCCCCAATGCAATTTTCAAGGACACATTTATCGCTATATTTTTATAACAGTCCCAGTGATCTGTAAGATTAATATGTTGTGCTCTCTCTTAGTTAAATAAATAAAATGAACCAGCAAGGAATAAATGAAAATTAGTACAAAGGCTGGCAGCTTTAGTCTCACATGTGCGCGCATCCCCCCCCCCACACACACACACACAAACACTGCTCACCCTTCAAGGTTAATCTCCAGAAATCGCTCACAAGTCCCCCCTCTCGAACTCCTTCCACGCAGTTCAGGAAAGACAAAGAGCGACTGCTACACCCTCCCCTCATTATGACCCACACACACAGAGCACCACCCCCTGTTCAATCTTTTACAGTCGGGATGCTGGCTGGAACGAGCACCATGGGAACAGTCCATTCCTCTGGCCTCAGCCCCAAGCCACCATCATGCAGTTTTTTGGGCGACGCTCGGCCATTAACTCCATGATGCTGAGCGTGACATTTCTGTTATCATTGCTCTGGTGCCTCAGCAGACACTGGATCTGGTAAGTGTGTGTGTGTGTCTGTGTGTGTGTGTGTGTGTGTGAGAGGAGGTGTACAGCACTGGTCTCACATATCAAGTGTCTAACCTCCAAAAAAAATCAAGTGTCTACCCTCCTGACAAACATATTATGTAAATATATTTGCATATAAAGAACATGAATAAATGCACAATAAATCCACCAAAGATAACTATTGAAAGGGAGACTCTGTGTGTGTGTGTGTGTGTGTGTGTGTGTGTGTGTGTGTTGCCACAGCTGTTGAAGGCGTATCTGGCACAGCCCTGGGCAGCCGTCACTTCTCTGGCGGGTGTGGCTGACTGATGACCTGTGTTGTCACGGACGTGACTCGGCAACAGTGATGTGCTAGAATTACTCACAGGGGGTCTGCAGGCTTTAGGGGCAGTCAGCCTGACCCCATTATTCCACACAAGTACAGACAAACACACACACACACACACACACACACACAAACACAAACACAAATACAGTTTACACGCACACCCATACTCACACATTGAGCTGATTTGAGCTTCTAATAAACAACTGCGGGGCTCATTGGGGATGGGCAAAGTCTCTGCTGGCAACTGAGGGAGCACATTTAAGCAGGCCGTCAGGCTATTGTCCAACCATCCTTTCCAAATAAGACAATAAAAATTGGGTCATGTTCACTGCTTACCAGCAAACCATAATGCTATGAGCTAGATGCTAAGTGCACAGCTCAGTTTGGCTCTGGGCACAATTTGTCTGCGCTTAGATTTTTTTCTCCGTCTCTCCCTCTCTCTTTCTCTCTCCCCCTCTCTCTTATCATGGCTGACTGTGTTGTAAATGCAGATGTGTTCTGTTAAGGCGCCCTCCAAAATTACAGCAAAATGAAACTCCATTACGAACACAGACGGTAAACAATCCACGACGCACAGGAATGGAGGATGTTGATTATTCAGCTAATTGGCAGCGGTATCAGGTAGAGCTCTGCTCACATTACTGAAACATATAC
Source organism: Nematalosa erebi (assembly GCA_036025975.1). Lineage (NCBI taxonomy): Eukaryota > Metazoa > Chordata > Actinopteri > Clupeiformes > Clupeidae > Nematalosa > Nematalosa erebi. Next base: position 13,414 of record JAVQKI010247413.1, read on the forward strand.
AGGCATGATTTAATCAGAATCGCTTTCCACAATTTGCATGTATAATACCTGAGGGTCAAGGGAGGCGCACACACAGTGAAGGAAAAACTGGCCAGCGGCACGAATATTTTAAAGCCAAAGAAAACGGTTTGTTGACGCCAGGCAGATTAAAACACAAGTGAGCCAGGCAGCTCAATGGATTTTAATTAACTCGGCATATATGAAACGCAAGTTATTATGCATTACCAGATTAAATAGTGAACGCAAGTAGTCTTTCTGCTTGGATGACTGGAATAAATAGCTATTTCTGAATTAGCCTTTTTTTTTTTTGCAACAGTCCAAATGTAGCTGTCGAAGCAATTGCCACCACAAATGCATTACGGGCATTTCCCCTTTTCTCCCTGCCCCCCTGCAGTCTACTTAAATTTCATACCATCAGTCCAACATGGACATGGAAATCCAGAATGTAAAGGGAAGTTTCTTTTCCCTCTTGATTTTTAGAATTGGACAAACCCATCTCAGGACGTAAAAGCATACCTGTCTGTTGGGATGAGAACCTGATGCTTTCCAATGTGGCTCTCTGAAATTCAAAACTCTGTTGCAAGCCAATTCATGAAGCTATTTAAAAGGAGGAGGAGGTAGTATGCATCTGGAAAAATCATGCCCTTTTGATTATTCTATTTTGGGTAAAGTACACAGTGTATGCTACTGCATAGAAAACCAAACATATGTTGTGCACCAACCCTTAGCTTTTCAAACACAAATGGTATAGATACATAAATCTAAATGAAATGTTGTCATTGAATGTTAAACAAAAAAGAGTTACAAAAAAACTACAGGTATCTACATAGAGCCAGTTAAATTTGTGTGGGCCAGCACCAGAGACACTGAAGCCTTGCCATTCTATGCAATCAAAAACTATTCACATGAGCAGTTTTAGCATGATAGCCTCTCTCGAGAGTGAAATCCTCCACCTAAGGCAACAGTGCTCAGTGCTGTCTGGCTGCTTCTCAAGCAACCCACAGCTGAGGCAGCAAGCGCAGCAGATTCAACACTGTCTTTAAAATGTAGAACAACACCTGTGCTGCCCAGGCAATGTGGCGGGTGCCGTCGTGGCAGCAGAGAGTGCTTCCAGGCTGCCTCGCATACGGAGTCATGAGGCAGATTTGCTTGAGCACCCGCCCACGGGAGAAGTGCCGAATGAATTTAGTGGGGCGGAACCACGGGGGTGCCTCCAAAAATCGCATTCTCGCTGGTTACAGCTGCTAAGAAAATGACAAGTCAACATCCCCCTTACTGCCAGCCCCTCACCACCCCTCTTGCTTTTATCAAACAACATCTTTGAAGACAGCTTTCATTACTAGTTTTTTTTCCCTTCTAACACATTTCTTTATTTTTTGTCACCAACAGCCCTTTTCTTCACCAGCCTCTTTTTTTTTTTTCTCGCCTACATGCTTAATTGGGCTGTGCACATGTTCACAGCGATGCCCACCCAGTGCATGGTGACCCTCTCCTCTGGGCTGCTTCCACAACACACTGGCCCCCTGGGAGCCAGTTAACCAGCCAGAGAACCAGGAGGACTAATAAGGCCAACTTGATCCGTTCCATGGAGCCGTTATGTCAACACCAACTAGTGAAGGCTAACCATAGCTCTTGGCACAACAGCTGCATTTTGTCTGAATGAGAGGGAATCTGGTACTAGGAGCAATATTCAGGAGAGATCTGACTCATGTCGACACTGATGCTATATTGTAAAAAATGTAAAAATTTCACCAAACAGCAAAAGTTAAATCTTAATTAAATGTAATTAAGTTGAATTGAATTTGGAGACCTTAAATAGGCAATTAATATAAGAATGCATCTAAACTATAGTAGCTCAGCACAAATAGCTGGATTTAAACAACCAAGACCAAAATTAAGGTTTGTGAGCTCTATGCTGCGAATCCCCAGGGTCGCCCAGTGTGACATGGTTTATGTTACTCTAGGACAATGGACGGATTGTAAAATTTCACAGTTCAGGACTACTAGTAATTGGTGTGTAATGCATCTCTTCTGTGTATGCATAACCATGCACTAAAATTGACTGCCCAGGGACAACACTTCAACTAACCTCTTATAAGAGGCCACTTAAGCCCTTCTCAAAACAAAAGCCGCTTTTGACAAGCTGAAGGAGATTAATGATTATGCATGAGGCCTCTTGTTATGCAAGATAAACATCAAACTAGACAGAAATTTAAGCTAAAACACAGAAAATTGAGGAAAACATTTGAAAACTGCCTGGCCAGAAGACTGGCACTGCCCCTCTAGTTACAAGCACCGTTCATGGGGACTAGTGTTTTCCCTACAAGCCACTAGGGTAGCCTCCTGAAAGGCTTTGGGGGAATAAGAAACGATGTGTGGCACGGCTTGCACTTTGAACCTCATTTCTGCAGACAAGCAGCATCACCTAGGGTAAAGATGCAACCCAGCTAAAGTCAGTGATTACACAGTGACTCAGCCAGCCTGCAGTGTGAAAAGCCTCGTCCAGTTTTAGCTGTGCATATGGTTTAGAAAAGAAAAACAACAGCCAGAAGACTCCAACCTGATAAAGTGTTAGGAAAAGGGGGAAAACATCAAAACAATCAAAAACAAAAGTAAAACGAAACAAAAACAAAACAACAAAGTCAAGTGAGGAATTAAAAAAAAGAAAAAACGCCTTACCGTTCTCTGTGTTCTCGTGTTCGGTGTCGGTCAATGTTAGGTTGGAGTTGGCCCGGCTTGATAAGCATGAGCTGCGGCCCGATTTGGTGTTTTGTCGACCCCAAAGCCGGACGGCATGCTCTGGTGACATGATGCCATCGGTTTCAGTGTCGGCATCTGAGCCCACGCTCACAGAGTAGTCGCGGTGGGGCAGGCCCAGATCTGTCCGGTAGGCTGCCACATGAGAGGGAACCGCTTCGCCAAAGCCCAGATCGCGGAGAGAAAAGTCTGCCCCTGTAATGAGAAAATACAAATACAAAGTCCATACAAATACAAATACAAATACAAACACATACACATGCCAGTATACACACATAGCCAAACAAAGATTTATCAGCCAAAGCAAAGACATGCACACAATTGTGTTCCACTCGAAGCTCACAGACCACATTTGTCGTATTGCTTGGCTATGCGCTAGGTAGCAAGTCAGTAACAGAGTTAACAGTTAAATGAATCAACTATGAGAACAACCCTGGAGAAATACACAATACATGAGAAGGATAATGTTTAACTGGAGAAAGTAGAGTATATTCTAAACTACACTACCTCTACAAAAAAAAAAAAAGAATCTGATTTATGGGCATACATGGGCATTTATGGAGTGCTTCGATGTTGCTGTTGAAAAATGGGGGATAACAGTACCACAAACTTCCTATGACTTGCAAATTTCTAAGACTACAACAGGATGCTCCGCAAAAGACAGTGCATTCAAAACGCAGCAGAGTGCTAGCGAGATCAAGAGCCACAATGCATTTAGTATTCATGGAGAGTAAAAAGGTTTGTGAGCGGATGCTTTCTTCCCCGGGTTGCCATCATCTGGACACATTAGAAGGTCATAAAAGACATCAGAGAATCCTGACACACCTCACCTCATCGTTAAATTCAGGCTCGAGTAATGTCAGGGTCTACAACAGCGTAATAAGAACTCCTTTTATCCTCTGAAAGTTTTTTAGATGGTCGCGGGCAAAGATAGCCTGCATTAAATCCTGATCAAATATCACACGCAGTTCATCTTAATTGCCTGTAAGAGATGGCTCTCTAAAACACTTCGAGGGGACATGCCACAGCCCCTAAAGAGCACTTTCCCTTATTATTAGAGATCTTTCATGTCAATAAACCATGAATGCTTTGTAATGAAAAATCCTATCGCTATACCAATAGGTGGATTGATACCATTTTGATACCACTTACACAAAGGCAGGTCACATCAAATATTCATTAGATACTTTTGCCCATACTGTAATGTCAAGTGCCATAAGTAAAGCACAAAAATAATAATTTTTCTTCAAGTGCCAAAAACTTCAAAAGTTTATACATTATTCATATCACATATCACCTCCTACAACACAATGTTATGCTTATGGTAGGAATTCACTCTGGTGGCAACAGGATGATCCTTTCTTACCTTGCCTGCAGAATTCGTCGACCTCATGGTGCACCACATCTTTGACTCTGCTTCCATAGGCCAGCCTGGAGTCTTGGTCGAAGGCCTTGAGGGTCTCGCTGGAGCTGTAGGACTTGGGATTAATCTTCCCGTCTTCGCTGTCAGCCGAGGAGCTTGTGTAGCGCCGCTCTGTGTCCCGTCGGGAGGTCAGCGAGCGATAAGGTCTGCGTTCCTTCACTTCCATGGCGACCGCTTCTCTTTTGTCAACATCAAAAGGTAAGTGACGGAGTTCAAACCCAGAAATGCTGTGGGTGGACAAAGAGAAGGACAAAGAGAAAAAGTTCTTGGTTAGATTTTTTCAGTCTCACGGTATGTGCGTTGCCATTGCCAGTTAATTTTTTCTCCCCTGCTCACATTTTTCCACTTAAATCCATGAGCAGTTTGAGTGAGAAATTACCATTTATTTTGGCTCACAACCTTCCTCTCTGTAAAATGATTTTCTGGAAAGCACTACATTAATATATTTCAGTGACAGCCGAGAATGTACTTTCAGCATGCATTTAATTACAGCCAACTTATTTGGCAATACCTAAAAAAAGCATAGTCTACCAAGCAGGGCAGGCGGCTTCTCCTACTTTCATTCATATGGATCTGCAAGGTCTCCAGTCTCAGAACATCACAATAAATTTCATTCAGATGACAACCCTCATCTGTAATGCAACCTATTTTTGGTTGGTACTAAGCTTTTTTTTTTACAATCATACTGCTTTGGGTCTTAGTGAGACGCTCTGAGCATTTTTCAGCAGATATCAAACTGGTCAAACTTCCCTCCTGGACATGAAATCCCTGTAATGGCCGTAATGTTATTGAGACACTAGGACCAATTGTATGATAGGACTTGTGTGGCACGGTGTGAGATTTGTGCACTGATTCAGCACCACCACAGCATGGGCTGCAAATACAGCAGTAAGCGACAAAGAACCAGCAGGATTAATTCTTATAAAATACTGCACAACAAATCTTACTTCCATAAAGTTTTACGATCCGAGTCCCCCACAAATTCCCTTTTTATGTGCCACAAAAAATGCCGCAATCCAAGCAGCCCTATAACTGGCAGGTGTCCTTCCACAGATTGCACTGTTTATAACACATCAATCACAGCAGGCGCCAAAGTGGACAACCCCACAAACCGCAGAGAATATTGAACCAGTAGGGGTGTTTAAAGTCAGACTTCCTCATAAACCTATGATAGATAATGTTCAATAAAAAAAGCAAAAGGGAAAGGAAACAATTAATTAAAATCTATTGGAAAATAATTTACGTCTGCACTAACAAACATTTTGGGAATAAAACAACTATGCTTCAATGCTATGAGCACATCTGAAAGGCTAATTAACCTGCTTAACTTGCTAGGCAATTGGCTGAATTCAACAAATTGGCGAGCCAAGACAGCGGTGAAGTAGTAAAATTAGGGCAATATGCAGGGGCTTCAATTACACCACAGCACATGTTAATCTGATTTTGCAGGTAATATTTAATGGCAGGGAAAAAAAAAACAAAATGGCCTGTCTCTAATGGCAACAGTGACTGTGGAGACTGCACAGCATTAGTAAGGTTATAGGGTCCAGATAACAATTTGTAGGTGGTGGAGCCTGTCTTGGCAGGTTATCACATGGTTGTGGAGCTATTGAGGGGGGGCTTAAAGCATGTCAATGTGGATTTATGAAGTTGATTAGAGGATAGGTCATTGTTTTCTCTAAGGCTCACTAAAGGTAGAGAGATTTCCCACAGGCTGATTAATTTAATTTGCTCTACTTCGGCGGGGTCTTTGTTCCAAATCAAGTGTGTCACACAACTCGGGGTAAATTGTCTCAAATTGATTCCCTTCTCAAACACTGTGCTTTTCTTTTTCAGTTTTCATTTCGCTCATATGTAGCACAACGGTCCGTTGTTTGAGAATCAATTTGGAACCATGGCCATGGATTACAGAGAGCTGGGGATGAGAGCAGACGCAAGAGAGACTTACTGTACATTTAAGGACAGTGATAGAAATGTGGTTACATGACTTTACAAATCCATTTATTCCAAAAAAAAAGGAAAGAAAGAAAGAAAGAAAAAACGTAAAAGTGACATAAATAACAAGACCAATTTTCATTAC
>JAVQKI010247449.1:0-10765 GCA_036025975.1 Nematalosa erebi
TTTTTCAATGACACTATCTGATAAGCCTATTCTTCTGTCCTCTGAAATATTTCAGAGAGGGTAAGAAAGTTAACATCTTTAATGGAGCACTAGTGGAGCACTAGCTTACATCTTGCGCTCAAACCACATAGTGGCCACTCCTTTTCCAGGTTTGTGCGAATTTAGATGTTATATCATCAATCATGAAGTGCAACTCTATCCAATTTGGGTCTTCCAACTGAGGGAGGTTTTGGCCTTGACTTCTAGGAACGTGTTCACATGTTCTACACAAGTGGCAAACCGTTTTAGCGCTTGTCCTCTATTCCCAGAGTCTGAGCAGGAGATTAAAATATGTTTTGCCAGGATGTAAAATCACATGATTTATGTTGAAGAGAAAAAAACATTTTACGTTATGTACAGGCTACATATTTTTTGCAAAAAAAAGGTTAGATTTAAGCCTCCAACAATCACAGGAAAATTAAATGCATAAAACATTCTTTTCGTTTACTGTGATTTAAATTTAAAGGCAAAGGGCCGCATAGGGGGCGCAAGAGGGCCACGGGTTCCTGACTACGGGGTCCCGAGCCACGGGTTCCCGACCCCTGACAAATTCTGAATATATCACTCTCTTGTGAATTGCATAGCGAATAACAACTATGTAATTGTGCACTGTCTACTGCACTGTGAAGTAGATAAGTGGCCATTCCAAATATAGCCTGATCCAGACTATCCATACCAGTGGGAGTGTTTAGTCTACAGCTTGATGGCTGAAATTGGTTCATCACCTGGATAAGCAGGCAAAAAGTTTTTATCTGTGAAGACTGATTGGGGAAAAAGAGTTAAAGGGGAAGTTCGGTTTTTAAGCCTTAAAACCTTGTTTTTTGATCGTTTATGTTTAAATACAGTTTTTAATATTGAATTTTTGACAAACGACTCTGTTTTGAGAATTTTCGGTGGTTGCAATAGCACCCTCCTCACCTAGAGAATGGCTGCATAGGTTCAGTGCTGCAGTCTTTCATTAAATGCATTAAACTTTCATTTGTAAAGACGTAAAACTCACTGAGTGTTCGGTAACGTTTACTGATGCGCTGACACAAAAATTCTCGCAAAGTGTAACTTCCATCAGCTTGTATTGCTGCAAACTCTTGGGCGTAAGTATACATGGCTTTGAAAAAGTAGATCCACAGTTGAGATTGAACGGTCTAAAACCTGTTTTAGACCTGAGTTTCACGTCTTTACAAACGAAGGTTTAATGCGTTTTATTAACGATTGTAGCACTGAACCTATGCAGCCATTCTCTAGGTGGGGGGGCTGCTATCGCAAGAGTCTTTTGTCAAAATTTCAATCTTAATCATTGTATTTCATCATAAACGATCAGAAAACAAGGTTTTAAGTCTTAGGGCGTACTCACACTAGGTACGATTCACTCGTACCGTACCAGAGCACGGTTGCCTCTGGTCCATGGTCTGCACTCACACTGCAAATGGAACTGTACCTGAGCACGGTTGAGTTGCTGTGTTCTAGAATCTTTACGCAAGTGCGCGTTTCATTACCATAACAACCCGCCATGTTTCATTAGATTGTTTGGATTCTTCCTGAACAATTAAAAGAATTCTTTAAGACGTGCGATTGTTAATCGGAACGTTAGTGTTTATTCCGGGGTCAAGTGTACCCGGGTACGGTACCAATTGCCTAGTGTGAGTACGCCCTTAAAAACCGAACTTCCCCTGGAAGAGCCTGTAAAGGAACCTTTAATTTAGTTCTGTGGAAAGCAGTTCCATCTTCACTTCCCCTTTCCCAATACATCGAATTAAAGTCAGCAGAGGCGGTCTAATAACTCGGCTAATTTAAGTGATGAAGTGCACTGCAGTCACTGTCATCACATTAATCGTTATTGATGAAGCCAAGAGAGGTCACAGTTATACAGTGACCAGAAGGGCTCCCTGGTACAGGATTAAGGAAACAATCAAGATTTAAAAATGCTGTGTTATGTGGTGTAGGGTTTGTGCTCCTGTTAAACAAAGGACCGGTGACATCGCAGGGAGCAGGGAGAGGCTCTGAGGCTGGAGTCTACCTGGGCCAGCCCTCCCCTCCCTCCTGATATGAGCTCGGCCAGCCTGCAGACTACCTTCTGGCCCCTGTTTCCTGTGAACCCCCTCCCACACCCCCTAACACACATACACATGTACACGCACACACACACACTCACACACATGTACACACATACACACTCGTACACATGTACACACACACACACACACACACACTTATTTATCAAATGAGCTGCTGAAGCTGAGCCAAGAGGCCTTCCTTCCTTTGTGTTGCACCCCCCCTCCCTTCCACATCCCATGAACCCCCTCCTCTCCTCCCAGGCTCCCCAAAAAACCATCTCTTATCTCATCAGGGCCACGGCAGAGAGCCAGCCGCGACACTTCCGCCCCCGGACTATTCTGAGGCGTAGTGGGGGCAGCATTGTTCGTTTTCACTTATTTATTTGGCTTTGCAGCAGCGGACCCTTTCACAGCTCCAGAAAAAAGAAAAAAAAATCAGAGGAGCTAATCGGTGTCCGGTGGTAGGGAGTTTTCTTTGAAGGTCCTGTCCATGTGTGTGTTGCGGAGAGGTAATTCGGCCCTCCGTTTGAGTGTGAGGTATACTAGGGGAGGCTTTAGCACCAGGGAGCAGTGGAGAGGTATGCTGAGGTGAAATGCACAGTATTAATAAACAGACGATTATCTGCTCAACACAATTGGGCCTCCGCAATGTCCCTGTGTAAATATTTTCAGTAACCGAAGCCAAGACATTCATCCCCTACGGGCTGGAAGCCTGCAGAAACCCTTGGGGTGGGGGGTGGTGTGTGTGTGTGTGTGTGTGTGTGTGTGTGTGTGTGTGTGTGTTTGTGTGTGTGTGCATATGTGTGTGTGGGTGCTGTTGCAGTTTGTGCGTGTTTGAGGGTGTGGGATAAACGAGTTCTAGTGTGTGGGTGTTTGTGGGTGTGTATGCTGTTTTTTGGGAGTACTGGTGAATATGGGTGTGTGGGTGTGGGTGGGTGAAGGATTACCACCCAGGGGTGGATGTGTACTGTATGTGTGCTCCCGCCTGGTTTTGGGAGTGAAGTGGAGGGATTGTGTCTGTGGTTGAGGGATTATAGACAAGGGCTGTACATATATGTGTGTGTGTGTGTGTGTGTGTGTGTGTGTTTGAGGGTGGAGGGGGAGTTCTGCGGCCGGCGAGAAAGGCTAACCCCAGGAGGAAGCGGTAGAGAATGCACAGAAGTGCTGATGGGGCACTTTGTGAGTCTTTCGCCGCTCTGAGCGCAGCGGCCTCTCCAAACAGTGTGGCCGGCCGACCGCCTATCAGGAGGAACCGGCCCACTTCCTCTTCCTGCCCCAAGAGTAGCAGGGGCAACAGAGCTCGGCCTCAGATGGGGGGTGGAGTGTGGGTGTGTGTGTGTGTGTGTGTGTGTGTGTGTGTGTGTGTTCACAGTTATGTGTGTGTGTGTTATTTTGTGGGTGGAGGGGTTGGGTGGGGAGTCTAATAAACGAGTAACAGACTGTCCAAGGGACTGGCAAGTGAAGGATGCACTGTGTTAAGATGCTGCTGTTGTGCCATTGCCACAGAGCTGAGGGACAAGAAGCTTTGGTTTTGCAATCAGCCTGCTTAGGTTAGGGAAGAAAGGGGAGGGGCTGGGGGGAGTTAAGGGGGCTGGAGGATTTCTCTGTCAGTTCTGCGTGGGGTCTTGTACCAGTCGGGGGGGGTGGTTGGTTGCAGGAGGTTTTGCGGTCATTGAGAATAAACAAAGGAAATTCTAAGCCAGCCACACAGCAAGCCTATCTCCCCTCCATCCGCCAGTCTTTCACATTCCTTTTATGGGAGTTTGACCGCCCAGCACTTAGCCATCGATTGTGTTAACATTTGCCAGAATGAGATGGATTGAACGAGACCTCCATAGACGCCGAGTTGTGCGCAGGAGGATCAGTTTTATATGGTTAAAAAAAAGATCATGATCATAAATGTATACGACTATGAAGTGTGACTAAATGAGAACTGAAGTATCCGATGGAAAACTGCATCCCATATCCCGAGTGCTGGGGCTCTTCCAGCTGTGGTGGATCTGTCCCCTGGTGCTCGGCAGTGAGTGCTCGGAATGATGAGTCCGGAACCGCCCTTGTCGCTCACATGTTCTGGTTCTGGTGAATTGAGGTTCTGGTCACGGAGGTGGCTCGGGTGTCTTTCACCGCATGCTAATAACGTGGCCTTTGTCCAGGCTCTGTTCTGCTCTGCTCTCGTCTTCTCAACTTGACTTGACTCGATTCCACTGGGTTTCGTCTCCACTCCTTATTTGCACAAAACGCAGGCGTCCTCCAAGTCCCATTAAGCCCTGTAGCTCAGAGAGAGGAAGACTCTGCTCACCGAATCGAATGGTTGAGGAAAAACAAAATCGAGTAGCCCACCTAGGTCTGTCCCTGTTGGCAGAATTGTGGAGTTTTACTTCGAAAATTGCAGAACCAAATGGTCTGGTTTTATTGGGAAGGCTGTGAAACAAGCCTTTTGGAGTTAAGATTGAGGTACAGGTCAGGTGAAGAGAGCTGTGGGCCTGCAGCTTGTGTCAGACCTCTCAGCACTGCCTGGTGAGTCACTCCCTGAACCGACATGTTCCCCCAGGTGTCTGGGGCACAGAAAAGGAGAGGGGGAGGGGCGGGGGGGCGGCAGTGTGAACAGGAGCTAATACGACATAATTAGGGAGGCTTGGGGCCCAGCAGTCAATAGTACGGAGGTGCTGAAATTTAGTGTTTTTGTAATGAGTTTGAATGTGTCCCCAGAGTGTGTGTTAACTAGATGTGTGATTACGACAATCATCAACCCATGATTTCCCTCTACAGTTACTACAACATATACAGTGTCTGCCAACATACCATACTGGGGTTTTTGCTTACATATGTGTCTCAGGGTGTGCACTTACTTATGGGTTTGTGCTTTTGTGTGTGTGTGTGTGTGTGTGTGTGTGTGTGTTTGTGTGTGCATATGCATGTCCACAGAGAACCAGCGTCTTCAGCAGGACCTGCAGAAGGTGGAGCAGTTGGAGGGCAAGATCACGTCAGAGATGGAGAGTCTGAAGGAACGCATCCAGCAGATGACCGAGGGTCTGCAGACCTACAGCGACCTGGACGCCCTCAAAGCTGCCGGCGAGGAGAAGAAAAAGGTGAGGCCCAGCTGTCTTAAAGGAGAAATCTGCTGTGATTTATATCAATTTATAGCCCTGTTGTTCAAGGTCACCGAGTGCTGTCTGTAGGAAAAAGAACCAGAAAATGTGATACAACATAGACCGAATATTGAACCGGCAGCTAATGTTAAATGAATGGTGTGTAGGGAAATGAAACCGACTGCATTCTGTGACTTGATTCACACTGGATTGCTTCCTCAGACTCCCACTCTGCAGCAGGGGTGGCTATTACTCGATGAAGTAAGGGAAGCTGACATAAAATTAGTTAATAATGAGATTTGTATTATTGGGCTACTACGTCCTTTTGGCATACCCATAACAGAAGCAAAAGACTCACAGACTAGTTATATTTCCCATTTTATTTACTCAGACTATGCGCAAAAAGTGATAGTAGCCTATAAATAAATAGCTGTGGCTATCCAGCATCTTGTCTTTACTTTGGCATAACTTCCTTATCAACATAAAACTCTCCAGTCAATCAAAAAGAAGTCAAGCTACTTTGACAGTTCCTGCAGTCAACATGGAGACAATCAGTGTCCCTCTCAGCCTGGTGCCAACCCACTGCTCTTTCACCCCAGTGAAGCTGAGCGTCCGGAAATTATGTCGTTGTGGCATTCTGTCTAATAAACAGCAAGCTTTGCAAGACTAAAAAAGCACTGCAGTCCACTGCAGTTTGAAATCTAGTGACACTGCTTTTCAGTGAGTGTCAGTGGGAAGTGCAGCCACATGATTTCAACGGTGAAATCACGTTAGGTTACGACCTGGGATAAATTACGATCTTGCCAAACATTTCATCTAACAATATTGATACAGATTAAGTGTTAACATTCAGAATAAATAGCCTAGAATTGTAACCTATAAATATGTTTTTTTGACAATTTTGTTTGGTGGCCTTTAAGGGGAGACCAAGTTTCCCTTGTAGTCTTACAATTGCCGCCTCTGTTCCTCAGTCGTTCCACCTACAGTTGCAAAACTTGTGTGTTTTAAACCAAGACTTTCTCAGAAGAGGATGACCAGGGTTATTTGTTTCACAATTTACTTATTTACAAAGGATAGGGATTAGCAGTGATGATTTCCAAAGAGCCATATTGACAGACAAGGTAATGAACATGACTTCAGCATGAGTTCGTGTCAGCGCGCCAGAGGCTTATTTTTCCATATTAGGTTGGGATACCAGTGCAAGTTGTGAAACATTAGTTATGAGTTTGATTGCCCTCAAAATTACTTTTAAGCTCTCTGGATGACGAGTTAGAAAGTTATGCCTGGAACAGACACACACAGACAGACGATACTTGCATTTATAGATACATAACAGTGAAAATTGGACTATGTTGGTTGGTTGGTTGGTTGGTTGGTTGGCTGGTTGGTTGATTGCCATCAAAGTTACTTAAAAGTTTTTAATACTAACTTAAAAAAAAAAAAAAAAAGACTTGCAGTGGATAAGTGTCAGTGCTCCGCCCTGGGCCCAGTGCTGCACCCTCTCTCTCTGGTGTGAAGACTTAGAGGGTGATGATCCAGATCAGTGGTACAGTAATTAGGATACTTGGTCAGTCTGAGCACGCTGAACATCTGATCAAGAGCACTCTAGTGATTTGTGTATGTATTTGTTGAGTTAAGTGTGAACGGATGGGACTTGGCAGGCTGCCTGTTGCTCTCACAGACTCATTAGTGTTTTGCAGCCATGCAATCAACCACGTTTTCACAGACTCTGTGCACACACACACACACACACACACACACACACAAGCACTGATAGGAAGATAACATCAGAGCTTTCACATTTTCACACCTCTCAAGAAAAAAAAAAAAAAAAAATGAAAAGAAAATAATGCGGCGTCCGGAAAGCCTATGCCACCATCTGCTCCGGGAGATTAGGGGCCGGTCGAAGACGGCCACCAGATAAAAGCCCTCACTCTGTTGCTTTCAGACTCTCATGCCATGTGCGGGCACAGGAAGAATATTCACTTCTCAGCCTCCTTTTCCTCTGTCTTGCGGCAGAGATGCCCTGACAGACGTATCCGACGTGCTCCTGCTTCCCAGGCTGCCTCTCCGGCAGCAGATAGCAACGCAATGTAAACACCCATAGGCTTGTTCCCGCTCAGGAGGCAACCCATGGGAACGTTTCCATAGGAACCGGTGTGTTATGCATGTGTGTCTATTCTCAGTGTGTCTGTGTTTGTTTGTGTGTGTGTGTATGTGTGTGTGTGGATGTTTGTTCTCATTTGTGTGTGTGTGTGTGTGTGTGTGTGTATGTGTGGTTTAATTACTTGTGGGTGTATGTGTGTTTATGTTTGGGTGTCTACGTGTGTATTTGTGTGTGTCCAGGAGGAAGGGGACTTAAAAGCATCTCTTCACTTTAGCAGAGAAATGTGTGTGTGTGTGTGTGAGGGTCTAGAAGTGGGTCTGGGGGCATATAGGTTTGAGTGGGACTTTTCCTTAACAGGATGCAGGTTTTTCTCTGTGTTTGACACCAGGAAGAAATGTTTCTTCCACTGAGGAGCTCCTGACTCACCCCCCAGAGAGCTGGGCTCCTCCTCAGGCTGCACTGGTTGCGCTGAGCCCTATAAGCCCTCATAGATACACACACACACACACACACACACGTGTGTAGCCCTGCAGATGCACTTGCAGGAAACAGTTGTCTCCTCTCCCAGCTTTGATTTATGAATGTCATGAATCCTTTGTTTGTTGTGTGGCTTAGATAATTGATTGTTGTATGGATTGATTAATTGATGATTCAATCAGGATCAAAATGTAATGCATACTGAACATTAACATCTACAGATAGAAGACAGTATGACTCACCTCGCTCAATCTCTTTCTCTCTCTCCCTCTCTCTCTCTGTCTCTCTCTCTCTCTCTCTCTCTCTCTTTATCTTTCAGAGGTTGCAAGAGGAGAAAGTCTCTCTTGCTACACGTAAAGACACCTTCAAAGAGGTGATGGCAAAGTTGAACCAGGAGCATGAGACTCTGAAGACCCAGCTTCAAGACAACGAGACTCATTCACAGGTAATACGGCAACTACATTGGCTCTAGTGTCCTTCGGTGCTTTAGTAGGATGGTGGTAGCGTATGTTGAGGTTAAAGAGCCTGGCTACGGTGCTAGTTGCCGTGGGTTTCGAATCTCGGCTGCTGTTGTGGCCCTTTAGCAACAAGACACTTAAAGGTGCACTATGAGATCCTGCATGATGTCACTTCTGTTGACGTTCCACATAAATACTACAGTACCAAACAAAACACCACTCTCAAATTCACGCTACTAAATGAACTTTTCTCACTGCCCAACCACCCATATGTGCATGCTCACTAAGCCCCACCACCTCCCCTAACCATCTTGTTGGTGTTTGGCTGGAACATAGTTTGTTATGTTGCGGTGCACAGCCTGTGCCCCTAGTGTTTGTTTGAGGTTTACAGCCCCTGTGTTGTCTCCTGAGACCGGGCTTTTTCACAGTGTATTCAGGGGGCAGGCAGCCGTCCTACCTCATGCTCATTAGACCCCATTCCAACAACCCTGCTACAGTCAATAGCTCCGACCATTTTGACTGCAACCACGCATGTTGTCATTTTGAGGTGTTTCAAGCACACATCTGAAGCTCCGCGAGTTTTTGTCCTAGCCTGTTACTGACACACCCCTCAGCTATTCAGATGGTATTAAGGGTATTAACACCAGGGCAATCAATAGTGTTATTGGATCATTGTCCTGAGAACACGAGCACTGTTAAACTGGTAAATAAGTGACACCAATAAGTGTTCCCCTTAATTTGTTTCCCATCCTGTTTATGTACCTGTTTCCCTGTAGGCATCGCTTGATTATGTTGTGGGGGCTCGGGTTCAGCTGTTGTCAAACCCATCAGCTGACTGCCTTGACTGACAGCTGACGTGCCTGTCAGCTGATGGTAGCGCCAACAATTGAAGAACTTGTGCCATGGAATGGCGGCGCGTAAAAAGCTCAGGAAGACCCATTAAAGGACCTATAAAGCCCGAAATGCGGATCTTAACAGCCCACCGATGTTGGGTACACAGAGCCGGTAAGACTGGTCATTTTTGGAGTTCCTGTCTCGTTGCTGGGGAATACAGTTTTCTTTTTCGGAAGGATCGTTTGTGGATTACTTTTCTTTTTGACTGTTGGATTATCGTTGGATTATCGTTTTAGGAATTGTGGATTACTTTTCTGCCATGAAAGACTGGTGACACAGGCGAGTGTGCGCTACGAATGTGCATACAGCGTTGTGCGCCGTGAATACGTGTTTGTTGTCTTTTCACTCCACTTCCGTTTTTTTCCCACAACTCTGATTACTCTCACCTGCACTAACTCGTTCTGTTCCAGCTGCCACTTGTTTCTTAATTATCACGCTCCCTATTTAAGTTCTTCCTCTGCTCTCACTCATTAGCTACGTTTACATGCAACAATCGGAATGACCAATCCGATTGGTCAATCGGATTGGCGGATCCGATTGAAAAGTTTACATGGCAAGGAGTATTTGGATGCGCGCGGTTAATTGTAAGCTGCTTCACGTGCATAGTAAGCCTGTAGTTTTGCTTGCCTAGATGGACGTGAGAGAAATTTTAGCGTAGCCTATATTTTCATCATTTCAGTCATTCTAATTATAAGGAAAAGAAAAGAAAGGATACTGTTGTTTATAAACAGAAAAAAGCAGAGGCAGAGGGTTGGAAATATTGAATAGCCTATATCACAGCTAGTTGAGTCATCTCTTTACCAGTAGGCTACTATCTTTTTCGCCCTTTCTTAAATTTTAAATGCTGCATTATCTGAAAATCTTTTAACACATCGAGAGGGATGGCAATATCAGGAGGTGACCGCTTGCAGGCTACGCTTGTTCTGTTTCTGGCAAACTTACGTGATGATGTGAATGACCATGACGCACTGAACATGCGCAGAAGGGACCAGTACCAGAGAGCAATCCGATTCAGCGTATGCATGACAACTATTTTCTCATCAGACGGATTGGTTCCACCTCTTTCAATCCGATCGAAATTTCAATCGGATTGACGATTTTCATCCGATTGTCTTGTATACACGAAGCAATGTCATTCCGATTGGGCCTGAATCCGATTGGAAAGGGTGCATGTAAACGTAGCTAGTGTCAGTTCGTCAGCGAACCTCAGCGTAAGCAAGGCAGGCATACTTTGACTGTGGCTCTCCTGTCTGTTTTCCGTCTGTTTTACCTGCCTTCCCTCGACTACTCTCTGCTCTGCTGCCCCGGCTTCTTGACCTGCTGCCTGACCTCCGACCATGCTCTGCTCTCCTGTTCTGGCTTTCAGACCTGCTGCCTGTCCCCGACCACGCTCTGCTCTCCTGCCCCGGCTGCCCGACCTGTCGCCTGTCACCGGTCCCGAGGGTTTCCTGCTTTTGCGGCTCATCGAGTGCCAGATCATTGAGTCCCCGAACTCCCTTCTCTCCCTGACTCCCCTAACTGAGTTTGTAGAACTCTGGGTGAATGAGTGAATGGTGGTTTGCGTGTGTGTAAATATATATATTCTGAAATTTCATATTACATTTTCATAGCCTGTATTATTCATTTGCATCCAGAAACATATCATAAGAG